>CAJVPL010001030.1:0-17332 GCA_910591945.1 Ambispora gerdemannii | reverse complement strand
GATTATTTTTGATTATTTTTGTTTATATTTCGTAATTGGCAGTCTCAATAAGTCCAATTATTATTTTATTTCATTAGGCATCTTCAATAAGTTCTGTTATTTACTTTAAAACTATTTGTTAATTTCTTTACTTCTTTTTAAACTTTCACTTTATTTTTCTATTCATTTTTATTCTTTATTGATAATAATTTAGTTTGTTTATATACAAGCTACCACAGGAGACTCTTAGAATCTTTAGTGAACTCTATTAATTGTAATTCATTTAGTCTTTGTTCTTTCACTGTTATATTACTTTGTTAATTCATTAATTTTAACAATTTTTGAATTAACGAGAACAATACTTTCATGACAAAACATAAAGTCATATTAAAATGATAACAATATGTAGAAATAATACAAATCATTGAATTTGAAAATAAAATAAAAGAAAAATATTAAAATTAATAACACACTTTATATTCATATTACTATAATTGATATAAAAATTATTTTGAACAATTATATGAAATAAATATTATATATAATTCAGAAAATAAATAAAAAAAAGTTTATAATAATAATATTTATAATTTTTTATCTCAGAATTGGTCAGAAATCTCTTATAACAATTATTATTTTTCTTATAACTGATCACAAAGTGATAATAAAAATAATAGTATTACTAGTATTTTATAATTATAATTAAATAATAATAATAATATTGAATAAGAAATACAATATATTATTAAATAATTTCAAAAATATTAAGCAAAAAAAGAAATACAATCACAAATTAATAATATGAAAAAGATATCAATGTTATCACTTTATATTTAAAATATACTATTTTATTCAAATAAAAGAATAAGTTTATTGAAACTGAAACAAATAATTATAAGAACTAATATATAAAATAATAAAAGAATTAATAGAATTCTTGTAATATAGCACAAATTATAGAACTAAATACAACAATTTGGAAAATTGAAATGATAATTAGATCAAAATATAATTTCATAATAAAAGATCTATATTATTTTAATTTATCCCAATAATATCATATTCTAATTTTTTGCATAAATAATTATCAAATTAATTTTATTTTAATTTATATTAATTATTAATTATTATATTTAATTTTAACTTTTAATATTAGATTAATATAGTATAATTTTTGAAAATCCAAAAACATATATATATCAAATATCCTTAAAAATTTTATATTCAATTTTATTTTTTATTAATTATATTTTTTATTTTTAATTTTTTATTATATCAAATAATATTATTAAAAATATTTTACTTGAAATTCAACAACTAGTCATTAAACTTTATAATAAGATATAACAATAATATCCTGAATTTTAATTAACTATTGATAATAATAAATTTCAATTTATCAATATTCCACCAGCATATGAAAAAAATCTAATATTACAGTTAAGAATAATTATAATTAAAGATCATTAACTGAATTTGAAACAAAAATTATTGAATATATTGCTCAAATTTCAGTTAACTTTGAACAAATAAATACTTTACCAAAATATTTTGTAAGTAAATTTTGTCTTGTGATATATAATGACTTTATAATACTCAAATAATTCATTATTATAGCTTTGTACTTTAAAATTGATCAAATTATAAAAGACTTAACCAATAGAATAACTATTGCTCAACAAAGCACTAAAGTACAATAAATTATTAAGCAGTATATTTTATCACAAAATTCTCTTAAAAAAGCTTATATAGCTATAAGAATTTACAATTATTTTGAAAATTTTACTAGAATTTTGAATTATAAAAGAATTAATATAGTCAAATTGAAAGATTGAATCATGCAAAAAGTAATAGTTTGAAAAAATAATCATAATATTTGAATTACTTGCACAAAATTCAGAAAAAGTAATTCTATCATTATTAAAAGACAATTTTACAAAATAAAATATTTAACATCAAGAGTTCTATTATAATTTAATATTTCTTATATTTAACTTAAAATAATATTATTGGATAATCATATTAATAATTTATATTTGAATTTCAGTTTGAATTTCAGTTTGAATTTCTATTTGAATTTTTATTTAAATTTTAATTCAAAATTTAATTCAATCTATAATTTTATTGAATATTTAATTTTTATAATTTATTTATAATATAATATATATTTTAGTATAAAATTAAGTAAGTTAATTAATTTAGGTTAATCAAGTTGAACTTGTTTTTGTTATATATTCCTTTCTTACTTTAGTTTTTTTATAATCTCTTGTCTTAATTGTGAAGTTATTGTTATTATTTGATTTATAATCTCTTATTATTACTATAAAGTTATACTTCTTATAATATTTATAATTAATCTTTTATTTATATAAGTGAAGTCAATAGTATTTAATTGAATTAATAAAAGAAATTATATTTGACTTGTTTATAAACTAATTATTAAAAAAATATAATTATCTTTTGAATCTTTCTGATCTCATTTTAGCTAACCAATAAATAAATATTGTTAACATTAATAGTCTTTATGGATAAAAATCTTTACTATACAGTAAGTAATGACTATATGCACATAAAAAAACATGAAGAAATAAGCAAAGTATAAATTAATTTTCTAATATTATTATGTGTTAGTCAAAGTACTAAAAAGATTCACAAAGAATCTAATAAATTCACTAAAAACTTAAGAATAATATGAGTTTCAAAGAATAAAGTGAGTTTATCAAGAACTCAAAGAATTATGAAAGAGTTTATAAAGGATAGAATACAAAGTTCTTTAATATACAAGTATTACTTCATCAAGAAGTAATTTAGATTTACCAAGAATTTTTATTATTAATTAAGAAAAGAAAATACAAAGTAATCAATTCTTTTGATGAACACACAATAAATTAGTTATTATTATATTTATTAAAAAATAAAAGCAAGAAACTTTATTAATACTAAGTTATCTGAATATATCTTTTCTCTAGTTAAGATATATACTATATTTATAATAATTATTTATTATTTGATCTTCTCAATTTAGAATTAATCTATTCTATTTAGAATGAAACTTAATTCATTCTATAAATTATTTTGTGATGCTTGTCTCAATATTTTACATCTTTTACTTGAGTATAATTAATTGTGACAGATTAAAACGAAACCAGATTAAAACGAAACCAGATTATAATAAAATCAAATCAAAATAAAATTTGGATCTATTTTTATGGAATAAAAATTTCAGAGAAGGGTTAGGGTTAGGTTAGAGCATAGGGTATAGCATTAAAATCTGTAGTAAATTGACCTATGATTATTTAAACATCACACTCTGTTTCGTTTTAATCTGGTTTCATTTTAATCTGCCACATTAATTACTATGAATTTTTCATACTAGCAATAATAATATAAAAATAATATGAATCAAATACAATTAGTATGAAATATAAATAAATATAATTAAAATAGAATAAAATATAATTAAAATAAAATAAAATAATATGAAATATAGAATGGGTAATATAAATTAAAAGAGATTATAATTTGTAAATTATATATTTACTAATTATCCAATAGAAATATATTTTAAATAATATAATATATCTTATATTAGGTGCTAAAAATATTACATGATGATAATATATATTAGTAAACTCTTTCACTTTAAAAGTTATTTATATAAACTCTTTCACCTAACTTTATCTTACATGTTTTACTATGTTTTCTTATGTGATAAAGCTTAAAATCATATAAAATGGTAACAATACTAAAAATAAAGATACTTTTTATTATTATATATCATTAGCAATATTATCTAATAATTTTAATATAAAATATCTTTGAAACAAGCAATAATTTGAAATATAACATATATAAAGAAGCTTTTTAACTTGTAAAAAACATTAATTAATTAATTATAACTTGTTCTTTAATTATAAATTATAATAAAATATCATTTATAAAAATAACAAATTAATTTTCTATTAAATATATTCTACTATATTGTGATATATTTTGATAATAATTATCTACTAATTCAATATATTAACTATACTTTAAATATTTTTTTAATAATTTTCAAATATATATAATTATATACTAAAGATTTTGTATAATTAAATATTTTATAGAATTTTTTCAAAAAATGAAATTTCTTAAAACTTTTTGATAATTTATTTTTGTTTTTGATAGCTATTAATAACTTTATAATTAAAATACTTTTCAAGAAATAACATATTTTAAAAAAATTTTTTCTTAATTTTATTATTAATTAATATCAAGTTTAAATAATATTAGAGTATCTAACAGATTTTTGTATATAAAAAATATTTAATTTTCTAATTTTCTAAATTTTTTCAAATTGTACTACATGTAGTACAAAAATATAAATTCAATTCATTAAAAAAAGTATTTTTATTAAAATTTCTGATTTTTTGCTAATATACATTGTTTGATTTAACAATAATAAATAAATATTATGTTTATTTGTTTATAATATTAGCAATTGTAACAATAACTAGGTAAACTAATAATCATTCACATTTAAGTTAGCCTTTTTTTACAATATGTTCAAAATACTTTTATAATAAAAATTCCAATTACATTTTTATATTTATACTTACCTTATCCAACTAGATATTATTTATGTGAATAACCTTGGAGAAATATTCATTGCCATTAATTCTTGAAATAATAATTTGCAAGCATATGGAATGTGAATTTGAGATATCTGCAAAAGAGAAAAATAGGTGTAAATTGAAATACTGTAAAGAATTCATTTTATAATATATGAATTTGTATAAAAACCTGTGTTGTATTTTTACAAGCCTTGCATTCAAAAGTATTTTTCTTTAGATTTGCAATAGCCATTAAACCACAAATATCACACACATGAACACGATAGGCATCCGACGCATCAAAAAGACGTTCCTTTTAATAAAAAAGAAATCATGTATAAGTTTAATAGAATAAACTATCAATTTGATAGTAAAAAATAAAATACCTTACCTTTAAAAACATTGCTGTACCATGAGATATCATGCAATCTCTCTCCATTTCACCAAAACGTAAGCCACCATCTCGACTACGTCCTTCTACAGGTTGTCTGGTCAATATTTGTACAGGTCCTCTTGCACGTGAATGAATTTTATCATCAACCATATGCTTAAGTCGCTGATAATAAGTTGGTCCGAGAAATACTTGAGCTGCCAATTTACGCCCTGTATGTCCATTGTACATAACCTCAAAGCCACGTGATTGATATCCTTGACTTCTAAGGCTAGCGGAAATGGCTTCAACTGTTACTTCTGTAAATGGCGTTGCATCACCTTCACTCCCAGTTAAAGTTGATACCTTATAACAGAAATTCGAAATGAAACAGGTTATTTGTGAAAAAAAATAATAATTGATATTTTTACCTTGCCTAGCAAACATTCGACCAAGTGACCTATTGTCATACGACTCGGGATAGCATGCGGATTGATAATAAGATCAGGAGTTATACCCTCAGCAGTGAACGGCATATCCTCTTGTCGATATGTAATACCGATGGTTCCCTTCTGACCATGACGACTGGCAAATTTGTCTTTTGGAAATTTGAAATATTCGAGATTAAGTATATTTATTCAATATTAGATAAAAAGTGTAAATGTAAGTAATTACTCTTTCAAGACAGTCGGAAACTCACCTCCCATTTGAGGAATACGCGTACTACGAACTCGTACTTTTACAAATTTCATCCCTTCTTGGTTTGTAGTGACCATAACTTGATCAACTATTCCAGTTTCTGTGCTTCTCAATGGTGTGGATGCATCACGTTTAGTGTGTGTATTTTGACGCTGACCAAGCTCCATTGTATCTGGTGGAATGGGTGTCACTTTCCCAATAATAATATCATCTCCAGATACACGTGTACCAGGGGCGACCAATCCGTCGTCTTCGAGTTTCTCGTAGGTACCATGCTTAAGACGTAATGTAGATTCTTTAGTTGGTTTCTCAAATTCTTCTATTGTCAACATTCCCTATAAAATATTGAGGGTATTTGCAAATATTTATATTATGGAAAAAAGTGGTTATGGTATAGAAAGTAATTTACTTACCACTTTCTTTTCTTGATCCATATAACTACGATAAAACATACTTCTAAATAATCCTCTGTCGATACTACTTTGATTCATAATAACTGAATCTTCTTGATTGTAGCCACTATAGCATAAAATAGCGACAATAGCATTTTGACCAGCAGGCAATTCACGAAAACGTAGAAACTCCATTGCACGTGTTGTGACCAGTGGTTTTTGTGGATAGTAAAGTATGTTTGCCAATGTATCCATTCGTAATTGATAATTTGTGACATAAATACCCATGGCTTGTTTACCCATAGCTGATTGATAGGTATTACGTGGTGACTAAGTAGAGAAACGTAAGTGACAATAGAAAAGAACTGAATCTAAAAATATCAACTTACTTGATTGTGATCTGGGAAAGGAATAATACTGGCACAGATCCCCAAAATCATACTAGGATGAATTTCACAATGTGTCCACGTATGAGTGTATGTGGCAGAGTTACTCTTCACCCGAGCAGCAATATCTCTTTCTTTAGGTCTTTCCTCTTCTATTGGTATTCCTTCATGATATCTTCGCGATTCTGCTAAATCTTCAGGAGTCATACAAATCATAATAGTTTCTTCTTCTTCTGCGTCGATAAGCTCAATGACTCCATTGGAAATTAAATCTTGCCAGCCAAATTTTTGTTTCTTGTCTTTTTCTACGGCTTGTTCAGCAAGAGCTTTCTAATAATTAAATTAATAAATTATTTACTCTAAAAATGGCCGAATTAATTAGTAAATCTTTAAATTCTTACTCACCGCTTCTTCTAATTTACGTATATGTTGTTTTGTTATCAGCAATCTCGAGTTCTGCACGATAAACAATGGACGACAAACTCTTCCAGCATCGGTATATAATCTCAATTCCTTTTCACGAATATCTCGGACAACACTGACTTCGGGGCTCACGTCAACACAATGTCGCAAACGCTTGAGTGTATCTACTAATGCCTCTGGATCAATAGATACACCCGCCCAACTGCCATTTACAAAAACTTTTGTATATTCATTCATTCCAATGCTGGCACCAGATTGCAATTCTTCAAGGTTTGTCATTCCCCACTCTTCTAAGAATTCAATGATTGGTCCAGATGAACTTCCAACTGAAATATATGACATCAAAGCAAGATTTTTGACCAATCCACAGGCTTGTCCTTCTGGTGTTTCAGCAGGACAAACCATACCCCAATGAGTATTATGAAGTTGACGTGGCTTTGCAATTTTTCCGTCACGACCCATAGGTGTATTACATCTCCTTAAGTGAGATAACGTGGAAGCAAATGTATACCGATTTAGCACTTGAGAAACGCCAGCCCTAGCCTAAGCGAGACAGGAGAATATTTACAAATATATTAATAAACTCTCAAATAAAAAAAAAACATTTTTAGCCAAAAAAATTATCTGAAAACTACCTGCATTGCTTTCTTTTGATCACCCCAATTTCCAGTCGCTAAGGAATATTTTAGTCCGTTGGTAATGGTTTGCGCTTTGATAGCAAGATTAAGATTAAATTCGCGACTTGTATCTATACACTATTTTTATGATTATAATAATTATTATTATTTAATATTACATAATTTAGAAATTAGCAAAATAATGAACCTTTCTGAGATATGCTCCGATGTCTTTTGTGAGTTTTTTGAAAAGCATACGGAACAAGATAGCTAAAAGAGGTCCAGCAAGATCCATTCTCTTTTTGCCATAATGATCACGATCATCCAATTCTCGACGGTTAAGAGCAGCAAGAAGTAATCGATGCACCATATAACCAAAAAAGAATGCCTTTTTTGTCTCACACCTAAAGGTTGTGCCCACATGAGGTAGCAATTCTTTTTGCAAAATTTCCTTTGCATATCTAATTTATATATACTTTCAGAATAAGAAATTTACTATGATGAAATTAATTTCTATGAACATGAAATGCTACACACTTTATGCGTTTATCTTTGGTCGCGCCACTTGTTGTGCCTCTACGACCGATCCAGTCTAATGCAACCTATTATATTATCTGTTAAGGGTTGCCGGAAAAGTTAAAATATTTATGAAAATTCCAAATTACCTCTTGATTTTGGATTGCAAAAGCTTCTTCGATGCATGGCTTTAAAGCTTCCAGCATTTGAGTATCAAGAGGATCATAGCAAATATGATTTAAAAAATCCTTATCTGCCACCAGACCAAGGGCACGAAACACGATTAAAACAGGCACATCTTTTTTTATATATGGCATATTTGCGTGTATAAATTGGCCAGTAGCCTGAATTAATGATAAAACAATTATCAGTATAAAATTTACAACAGTTCTAGATTTAAATACGTACGCCTTTTTCGGCCGTTTTTGCCATTAATTTAATAGTTAACTGATTTACTGTCTTTGAACCTTTTTCAACAGCACTTTTTATTTCTGCTGTATAAGAATAAGGAGATGGTGCCGATTTCGCAAATACATATACAGTATTTGATGCCATTCTTTCTTGTGCAATCAAAACTTTTTCAGACCCGTTTATAATAAAGTAACCACCCTGTAAAAATGTACAGAATTAGAAATTAGCAATTTAAAATAATTAATGTTACAATAAAAGGAATTAATTATAGTTTGTCTTATCACTTGGTCATATGGACATTCATTCAAAGAATATAATTCTCGATCGCTCAATTTACTTAATACACAGAAATCCGATCTCAGCATAATGGGAACCTAAATTTGATGCAGATATAATTAAAAGACATGTATGTACAAGAAAGAATTCATGACTGAATTACTATTTTAAAATCAGAAAATTCATAGTATATACCTTCCCCACAAATACTTTATCAAAGCCACCAGGCGTATTTTGGCTATTGTCCTCTTCATCTTCTAGATGTTCTTCATCAAACATCTCATTCACGTTTGGCCTATCTTTATTTTCAAGAGCTCTTGGATCTGCGTCTACAGTTCTTTTTTTCATATCCACGTAAAGTGGTGCAGCATACCTAAAATAAAATAGATGTATTAATCTACTTGATATTAACCTCAAGGTGCAACGATATCTTACGTTAAATTTCGAAGGCGCGCCTCTTGAGGAAACATTGCTTGCACACTCCCGTCAGCCTCGGTCATAGTTGGTTTCGATAAGTAAACTTGACCGAATTGAATGTAATACCGTCGCTAGTATACCAAATATAACATTACTTTCTGGCGACTGCTAAATAAAAAAAATGGTGAAACCTTACCGCCTGGTCACCTTCACCACCGCCTTGTATGTTCTGCAAAACTAAAGATCTATTTTCATCGACTATTTCTTGCATTGTGTTTTGGACAAATTCATCAAAAGAATCTAGCTGCTGTCGGACAAGTCCTTTGTCATTAAAAAAGGAAGATATGACCGTCCAGCAGTCTTCCTGTGATATTTCTTCATCTGGATCTAGTGTTTCTCCTGAAGATGGAGGTGGGTATTCCTGTGGAATTTGCGAGTAATCGGTGTAGCCATTAGGTAAATTAGAAGGAGAATCAGAGTAATTTTGATAAGAATTATCCATGAACAAATGTGAAAGTATTAAGTATTCAGATCTGTTATATATCGATGTATTAATACTACCAGAATTATAACCTAGAGTGCTGGGGTTTAGCCAAGATTTGCTAGTATTATGATAATACCGGCCGACTTGTAGATTAAGTCGAATTTTATTATAATATTGTACCAAGGAAACCTTAGTAGAATACATTAAATAATATCGTTATGTCATGTGCAATAGTTCAGCTATAAAATTTTCACAAGTGGGAAAGAATAATCAATATCAATGGATTCTATTCGTCATGAAATTTTTATTTTTCACGCGTGAACTTTTTTCCATTCTTCTTTTCATGAATATTTTCGCTGATCTGCTGAATATAGTGTGGTGGATTTGAAGATGAAAGTGATTATTTTTGTGTGTCAATAACATCTTTCAACACGACCACTTGTTCAAATTTATTTGCAAGATCAGTTAGAAATTGGTCGATATTTCTATTATGTCCATTCAAAAATCCTATTATGTTTGGTATTGCCTTGTGAATGGTGACTTGTTCGGTAATTGTTATCTGAGTAGATTCTTTGCCAATCGATTCGAATTCAATTATCCAACTACCACTTAGATGGACTCCTTTTTCACGTACGATCTAGTTACGTTTACGTTTACATAAGAGAAGTATTAATACACATTAATAACATAGATATACAAATCACCCAATACTAAAAGAAACAAATTACCTCTTGTTTAAACATTTTACCTTCGTATCGTTCAATTACGCGATACTTTATGCTTCCATAAGGAGTGAGTTCTCGGAACCATTCAAAACCATCAGGAGGTATGTGTCCGTGGGGACTGGTCTCAATCTTTGTTAAAGTTGAACGCCAACGTGGATAAGAACTAAAGTCGGTAACCACATTCCATAATTTTTGACTTGGCAATGGAAATTTTGCAGTTCTTTTACACACATGGTGTTTAGGTATTAGAAATATTATTAGAAATGATAATGTAGAGAATCCCAATATAAATAAAGAGATATAATTTTCCGGATATATAGGTATGATGGTGTTCCACGCACGGTTAGCAAAAAAGCCGGTAGTTATAGTCATTTTTTTCCTGTTTTTATTTTTCTTAATAACAAGTGCTTCTAAGAGGTATCGTTATATAAATAGACGCGTAAAAGGCGTCGTCTGAAAAATTCCCGAGGAATAATATTTTAATATTGATATCTCTTCTGTCTGCTATTATAAAGAGAGCTTAAGAGAGACGAGAGTAGAAGGGTTTCCGGGGAACAGACGTATTCACTCGTTAAAGAGTTAAAAAGGGGGTTTGATAGTTTACGAGTCATGTTGTGTGAAAGTTTGCTTTGCTGTGTTATCCAGCTAGAAATATAATTTTTGTGTGACATTGGGATGTTCCATATCGGATCATCTTATGGGTAATAAATCAAGTCAAAACTCGAAAAAACGATAGGTTTAAAAGTTTATTTATATTATTCGTTTTATCAAGCTCTTTGTTAATAGGTTGGTTCCTAAAAATTCTTCGTTTTAACGCGAGTTCGCTTTATCGAACTTGTATTCAGCATCTCTTTACTCGCATCGATATTGTGATGACTATTTGATTAATAAAGTTATATTATATAACAATGTGACACCTTTATTATAACAAATTTTTAAGAATTGTGTTATATAGAATTCTTTTTGTTATTATTGAGACTTACATGTAGTACTAAGTGAAAAATCCGAATTAATTAATTTTCCTATTGAAGGAGTGAACATGTATAAATAAATTGTCGCACACAAGAAGCTCTGCTCCTCGTGTGCAGCAAATCTATACATTATATCCTTAACGTTAATCCTTAATCTTTATTTGTATATCGATATGGAGAATAGTTCTTCTCTTCCACAGCATTCTCGTCCTCCCACAGATCATGAACGTATTCACGATACTTTGGAAAACGATTTTAAGCGAATGGACAAAATGTTTGCCAAGGGAGAGAATTCTTTTTTCGGTAGCAAACCTTATAGTACTAAGTAACATTTTATTATCTATATATATATATATATATATTCTCATTATCTATATTATTCGTCTAGGTCGCAATTCTGATAACGTTTTCAAAGATTTAGATTACATTCGAAGGAAGCAAATTGAATTAGCACATCAACATGTTGCTTTAGAGAATTCTCAAGACGAAGAATTGTGAGTATTGTTTATTATTTTACAAGTTTTTTAATTAGAGGTGAGGAATAATTCATCAAGAAAAGGATGAATTTGATTCATAATGTGTAGACCTGTTATACCGACGGAAGATTCTGCTGAAGCTTTTAAACGGAATGCGGATTTATTCGTGAAAAAAGAACAGGATTTGAATAATTTGATGGGAAACCTTAATAATTTAATGGAAAAGGTAAGAAATAAGATGTCCTTTAATCGAAATCCGTTTTTTATTATCTAATTCTTGTGTAATTAATTAATTAATTAGCTTGAAGATTTGGAACAGTCAATGGGTCAACCATTAAAAGTTTCAAAGCCAAAATGATTGTTTGTATTTACACTTCTTTCTTTCTTGCCTTGTAAGCATTTAGATAATTTATTAGAATATTATGTAAAATAATAGAACTTTCGCTTGATTGATAAATCCGGTTTATCGAGGCGGATTACAACTGTTCCTGGTTTTAAAATTTTGTTTGTACCTCTTTCATTCCTTTTTTTGTCATGTACAATAATTAACGTTAACCATTTAAAGTATTCGATAAAAGGTTGTGTTCAGGAGCCTTCAAGGTATACTAATATCACTCGCTTTATTTTCGTGTGGAGGGTAAAGAAAAATCACCACCTACTTCGTCCTTTCCTTTCCTTTCCTGACTTCTTACTTTCTCTTTAACCAAAGAAATGTATTTTGACTAGTAAATTCTGCTGTGTGCAAATATCGTGAATAATGTGGTTTAAGATAATAACCTTCTTGGGGGTTATTATCTATGATAATGATTACAATAAGAAGAAATTTCGATTAAAGAAGAAACTTTCAATAAAATTCTTAATATTTTACTTTATCTTGATTTCTTCTCCCATTTATGCATCGGATGCCGATGACTCCAACAATGTAGATATTAGTTCAACAATCTCTCAAGACGGATATACCACCGCAGCATCCTCTTTAAGCATCAGCCCCTCTATTATTGCTCCAGCAACCATAACGTCTTTGAATGTAGCTTCTACTACTGAAATTACTAATACGACTCCTTTACAGACAATTATTTCTGTAACCACTTCACCGATTAGTCCTTCCTCAACTTTTACCAGTAATAATGTAATTTCTACTGTTTCTTCGAGTAATAATAGTATTAGTGGTGATGGTAGCAATGATAGTGATAAAAAAGATTATTCACCTGCGTATAATGCAACCTATGGAACACCTCGTAAGCAAATTTTATTGGAAAATACACATCCAATTATGCTGTTTATTTACTTATTCATGTTTTTACCTAGCACAACCATTAAGAACTACAATTACTTGGAGTAATGTGTTCTATGGTGTATTTTTCATATGCGTTGGATTATTGGAGGTTTTTCACGGTTACAAGTATATTCGAATTACCTTATTGATAATGGGTTATCTGTTCTTTTGTAAGTAAAATATTATTATATGGATCGATCAGTCAATTACAATTAGAATTTATTACTGACTTCTGAACATTAATAGCGAGTACAGCTCTAATAATTTTACTTTTTGTGGATAATAATTCTGGCGGTAAAAGAACAGTCACTTTTTATTTCACAACCTGGTTATTGGTTGGATTAATCGGAGGTTCACTTGGTTTCTTTTGTTGGCATTTGGGCTTAATGTTAACTGCAGCTTATGGAGGGTAATAATTTTTATTTATGTAAATAATATGTATTATTGTTATTTTTTCTCAATTAATTATTCTTATTTACAGTTACGTACTATCATTATCACTTCTTGCGATTTTAAACATCGAAAACCACGTTATTCGATGGATAACTGCTCTAATAATGATGCTTCTGCTAGCAATAATGGTACATTACTTTGAACGGACTGTAATAATTTTCACCACATCTATTGTCGGTGCATATTCAGTAATGTATGGTGTGGATGAATTCGCTCGACAAGGATTTCGTGATATGATTCAGTTAGCTAACGCGGATGGATTCTTTAGATTTCATCCAACCCTGGGAGTTTATTTAATGATTGCTGGTGTGATTTGTTTAGCTGGTATTGGTATAGTCTATGAGTATCGTGCACATGAAAAACCAATTGGTCATTTCTGGTGTGGAGATGGACATCGAAGACGTGAAGGAAGTGCTCACTTTGAATTGGTTTCTCCACCACTAATGACCGCGAACTATATCTCTCCACCACTACCACTACCACTACCACCACCACCTCCACCTCCACCTCCGTTATCACTTCCCCCAACAGCCCTTACTGGTATGACTAATCAAACTGCAAATAATCATCCGCAAACATTGTCATCATCATCACCATCATCATTTCCAAATGGTAAACAAACGTGTTTCGTTAAATTATTTGGAAGAAAACCAAAATCAAAACATTTTTCTCTTTCATCAACAATGTCCAAAAACACTCGACCGTCAATTTTTACAAGTAATTATCCAATCACTGTTACAACTACCACAACAAACGATAATCTCATCATTAACAATGCTCCTATAAATAATGATACTATCTCCATAGATATTCTACCTGCTAATAATAATGATCATAATCCTCTATTACATCGCAATCCTACTTTATCATCATCATCATCATCATCATCACCACCACCACCACCACCAAATTCTACTTAACGTGATAATAATTTATTAACAGTGTCATTACTATTACTATTATTGTGTATTTTTTATTTACAAATGCGACTCCACCCGATGTATATAATCATAATTCATTGAAAATGTATATTATGATATATCGATATATATATATATATACTTGTATATTATCATCATTCAATATAAATCTTATCGGCATCGAGATAATGATCATCTTTTAAGATGTTTGCTCATTTTTTTTGCTCACTAAAATGTCATCAATAAAATACACAAAAATCACCTTCACAGAACCAGAATGGCATTACTTGAGAATACGAGCGTAAGTCAGCTACATGTGCCATTATTAATTATTATTGAATATATTTTATATATTTTATGATTTATATGTATAATTATAATACAATATAGATATTTAGATCCACCAACAAATCCAATTCCACGTATCTCCTCACTCACTTTACGCACTCTAATCACAAAAGCAATCACTGAAATATTTGGCGTGGTTAAAAGTGGAATTCACGTAGACGTGCTTGATTGGCCAAGCGATGACGAGATTTTCGAGGAATTTAATTCTACTTCAAACACTCTAAAAAAGGAAATTAATGATGGAATTATACGAGTGCCAACAGGGTTTGTCTTTCATCCATAATATTTTTTTCCTAATTTAAAAGTTTTTCTAAAATTTAGGGTTTTTTCAGAGATTTGACAACAGTTTGGAGTGCGTTGACTTTATATAGTACAACTTTAGACGTGGGAAATTCAGATATTAAAAAGGAATTACGTTTTGAAGTCTTAAATAGTTCTCCATATCTTATGGGATTGGTTGCCGATAGTCGGGCCTGGGGCAGACAATTATTTTATGGATAATGATATGATGAATTTCTTCTTTACTTTCGGTCCAAAGTTCAAAATTGACAAAACAATTTAGACACACTAAGCAAATGCATCTATAAAAATTATATATTAATATATTATTTGACTGATTTCCTTCCTTTATCAATTCATTTTCGTCATTTATTCAGCATTACCATCAACATGATTCGTATTAAATCCATTATCATCATTCACAATTTCAATTGCTCGTTGTACACTCTTTACTTCCTCACCACATCTCAAACACTGCCACGTTCCGTCCTCAAATATCAATTTACTTTTTATACAATAATAACAATACTTGTGTCCGCAATTGGTCTCGTATGGATTATTTAATTTTGAGGCATTTGCGCTCGAATGAGAGGACGATGATGATGATGAGGTTTGATTTTCATAACAAATGGCGCATATGTGTGCAGGGAGGAAATCAAGAGTATTGGATTTTGTGTATGAGGTCGGTAGAAGCATGCGTTTCATGATGTTTTTCAGTTTACGAAGATTTATGAGTGGCATCAAGAATAATAGGAATTCCTATTACAGATATATATTAATAAAAAATAAAGATTGATAAAATCAAATCCTATTATTAAACATATACATACTGTGAATGCATGCCAAACCAATTGTCGATTTAGAAATTCAAAGTTAACTTGTCGATTCGTTGTACGGCGAGCATATACAAGACGCATAAATAAAATACGATCAATTAATGATCGGTATCTAAACATTCAAGAAAGATCAATAATTATTTCATATACATCCTATCATATCATCGACACATTACTCACTTGCCATCATACAAGAAAAACAAAAAATTCGCCAAAGAAAGTGTTCGATAAATATTTTCTACTTTTTGCATAAATTTCCAAAATACTCTACGAATATCGTTCTAAAGTGAATATAAATATAAATGTAAGCGATTAAAAATAGACTATTAAAAAAAAACAAGATCTCACCTCAGCCAATTCACCCCATCCTTGTGCTGTCATCAGTCTGTTTAGACGCATCCAGACATACTGACCACCGACAGTCAAAGCACCATAACTAATTCTTTGGAATTTTGATAACGGTTCATCGGCAGAAGTTGATTGCACTTAATTAAAAATTGATTTGATCAATGTAAAATTACGGTATCGATTAGACGTCATATATTGAAATGCGCACATCCACCCACATGCCGCTTCTCATTACGATATTTCATATTTTGTAGTTGTGCACCATACGTCGCACCGCTTTCATATATCGAAAAACGATACAGCACGAATTGCAGTACGGCTAATAATTCAGGTTCAAATGTTTCTTTGAAATTTGGCTTAAAAATCATAAATTATCGGTTAATAAGGAACGAAATGTCTAAATATACAAGTTCCAGTTCTGATTCTATATGATATTTACAGAGAACAGTCCAAAAGCAGTCAATAGTTGCTCTTTTAACATTCCAAACAGTTCATTATCTAACAGGTCAGCATCAAGTTGGCTCACACGCATAATACGTAGAGGTGGTGACGGGAAAGTTCCCAAAGACTGGCGTATTTCGCTAAGCTTTGTTTGTGCTTTAAGCCATTCGTTTGACCAGAAATTTTTTGACATGTCACTAATTTCTTTGATATTTACAACACTAAAGGTTGAGGTGTAGAAGCATTATTATTTATCCAAAAAACTAAATCACGTGATGCATTATATTCTTTTCTAATATGTAATAATACCAATACAAAGTACTAAGAATAATACTAATTTATTTATAATTTTCTCAAAATTTTTAATAAAATGTTTTACTAATTAATTTTTGAATTATAAAATGGATAAACTTTATTATTTTTTATAAAATTACAAGTAATTCTTAATATAAGAAACTTTTAATATAAAAAAACTAGCTAAAATTCAATATAATAAAGTTGAGCTCAAAATTGCTTATAATAAATTTACTCAATATAATAAACTCTTAATATGAGAAAGATTTATAATATTAATTATTATTTTTATTGTAATATTAATTATTATTTCTTTTATTAAGTATTAAATAATTATATATTTAGTTTTTCATGATTAAAACAAGTTAACAATTGATTATTATTAATTATTAAGAGAAAT
>CAJVPL010001029.1:0-17341 GCA_910591945.1 Ambispora gerdemannii | reverse complement strand
AATAATAATAATAATAATAATAATAATAATAATAATAATAATAATAATAATAACAACAACAACAACAACAACAACAACAACAACAACAACAACAACAATAATAATAGTAGCAGTAGTAGTAATGGTAATATTAATATTAATAATAGTAATTCGCAACATCAACAATCAACATCAGTTAATTTTAATAATTTGTCGATTCAACACTTCAATGCTCAATCAGCACCACCACCATCAATTCATCATCATCAACATCATCGCATTGATGACTCTACCCATCATGTTTTTAATTCATATCAATTTCGATATTTATCAGCTATAAATTCAAATCCAAATCCAACTCCAACTCCAACTCCAACTCCAACACTGACACTTCCTGGTACTTATGCTACGGCTACTCCTGATATAGTAGGTACTGATAATGGAGGTCTATCTTCTAATAGTATTTTTCATAATACACCATTAAGTTCAAACTATTGGGGAATACCACCACATGCCGATCTCGCACAATGGACTTCTTTTATGGAGGCACAACAAAGTAATCATTTTTCTGGTCATGCATCAACAACTACTTCTGGTGATAGTAGTCATCATGGAGTTCAAATTTCACAACCCAATCTTGACACCGTGCCCTCACAACCATAATTCATTTCATCGTGTAATAATAATTAATTTATTTATTAGACTGTTTATATATATATATATATATATTTATACGTATATTAGTGCTATTCATGTAATATTAGGATTTATTTGGGCGTGCTACAACAAAAATTCAATGATTCAAAATGGTTAGACACCACAGTTTCTTCCAAGTATTTTATTTTTGTCTTGTTCCATATTTTTTTTAGCAGGTTTATTTATATTTCATTTGATTGAATATTCCTGTCTTTTGGCACAAAACTAAAATGAAGACAATAAAAATCCATAGTAATATTTATCTAGAAAAAATTTCTTTGATTGAGCAGTATCAATCCAAAAATTTTTAGTTGTATAAATAGAAAGCCAAAATAAATATTAGACAAATTCACTTTCTTTGAAATTAATTGATTTTCCTTTTTTTTATTTTATTTATATTTTTATTTGTTTTTTTTCTTTTGAAATTCAAGTTACTAGAATTAAACTAATTATAATATTTATATTAATTTAAAACTTATTTAAAATAAAATATTTTTTATTTATTTTGTTTAGTATTATATAATGATTTTCAAAATTATGGAATTATTTAAATCAAAAATTTGAAATTATAATAACTTATAAAAATCATATTGTTATATTTTATATAATTCAAATTTTTATTAAAACTAGATTTAAAATTAGAATTATAATTATTTTTTGTGTAATTTAATACAAATTTATATTAATTAATAATTTTGATTTGGAATACAACAGTATTATAATATTAATTAATATATTAACTAAAAATTTTTTGTTAATTTTATAATTAAAGCAGTTTTTTATTTTATAATAAGTCTTGTTTATTTTTTCAAAATTATAATTAATTAACTTTAAAATAATATAGTGACTCTTAAAATTATGAAATCATGTATATAATTTTATTAATAAAGATTTAAATTTTTAGTTTATATAAAAGTTTTTAATTTATTAATAAATATTTTTTAATTTTATATCAAAACAAAAATTATAAGTTATAGTTTAATATTTATTTTTTCTGGATTTTTATAATTAATTTTATATTTTAATTATAAAAAATTTTGCAATAACTTTGCCAAAAAAAATCTAAAAAATTCAGAAAAATATAACTTATAATTTTTGTTTTAATATTAAAATATATATTAATAAAACTAAAAACTTTTTATATAAAGCAAAAATTTTAATTTTTATTGTATTTTATTAATAAAATTATATATATAATTCTATAATTTTGAAAGTTACTATAAATAAATATTAGTAAAAATATAAATATATAATTAAATTTTTTTATATTTATATTATATATAAAATTTTGTTATAGTTATATTTTTTCAAAAAGATTTATAATAAAAATATTTTGTTATAAGTATATTTATTATAAAATATTATTATAATTATATTTATAAAAATTATTATTGAATCTAATAATATAATTGTAAAAATTTTATTTATATAGTTGTTATATATTTTTTTCTAATTATAAAATTAGTTAATTAATATAAATAAAAATTGAAAAAGAAAATTAAACAAAAACAAAAATAATAAGAAAAATTTATTTAAAGTTTTATATTAAGTTTTATTAAAATTATATAATTCAAAAAAAAAAGAAAATGTAAATAATATTTTAATTTTTGTATTAGTATAAATATATTTCAGAATTAAACAAATAACAAAAATAACAAAAACTTTTTATTTTAATTTTCTTGTAAAAAGAAATTACAATAATTTTAAGTGAAAAATTCCAAATAATTTAATTATAATAGAAATAGCAAAAAACTAATTAATAAACAAAAAAATATTAATTCAATAATAATATTTTGATTAGTTCAATATAATTCAAAATTATTTGTTTACAAACTTCTTGTTCCAGTAATGATGACATAAGGTTTAATTAATTTCATAAGCTTTCAAAATTATTTGTTCACAAACTTCTTGTTTTAATAATGATGATGTAAGATTTAACCAATTCTATAAGCTTAGTTTAATGACTTTGCAGTCAGATAGATTAACTTTTTATGAGAATATATAGTTTTGGTAATAGTCTTTGATGATATATTTTTAGTTTTTTACTATTAACTGATATTTTCAAAATTTTTCTATCTAGTATTCTTAATTTGTGATTTTAAAAGGGATAATGATGATGATTTATTTGATTGATGATATTGCTCTTCCCAATCTGGTTCGTTATTCCAATTATCATTATTACTAATATCATCATTATTATCATCGTCATCGTCATTAATTTGTGAATGTGATTGTAATGGGGAACTAGAAGTTTCAAGCCTTTTTTTTTGTGCACGAGTTCCACGCCCCTCTGAAGTTCCGCCATTACTTGTCGAAGAGGAAGTTAAGTCTATATTTACATTTTTGATCTCTGCTAATTCATGTAATAGATCAGTATATTTGTAAGCATTTACCCAAGTTTTTTTCAATTCTTCTAATGCCTTTATACATTTAATTAGATTCGTTTTGGCGGGCTGAGATATACTTATCTCTGATTGTGTTGCATTATAAGTGTGTAATACACCTGCCATAAATATTGCATATACTGTAGAGTTCATGGTATATTTCATTGTGCCCTGTTTCACCAGTATTTCCGCTATTTCTGTTAGCGAATTGGCTGCTGATGTATATTTGTTAGATGATTGTTTTGCATTTGGTAAATAAGGTCGATGAAGTAGCATTATAATCGAGTAATACATTATATGTAATGTAATTGTAGCAGGTGCTGGTGGTTCATCCGCTGCTGGATTATATTGAAGATTTGCTGGTAAAGTAATAAGCCAGGATGTAAGTGATGAGTCCAGAATAGAAAGAATTGATTCCTTGTGAGATTTTGTGGTGGATCTAATAGCGTAGATATTGTGAAGAATTCGACCAGTGATCTCGCATAACTTTGCTAATGCATTAAACCGTGAAATACAATAAGATTTATATTGTGGTTCTTTTACTGTTGCTGCTGCCGTAGTGGAAGTTGTTGCTGTTATTGTTACAGATGCTGACAATGTTGGTGATGGTGACGATGATGATGTATTTGTAGTTGATAAAGATTGTAATATAGGTGATCCTTGAATGCTACTATTCGAGGATATGGGGGAAGAAATTGCTGATACAGGATAATCCATTTTAAACGGAAGAAGTTCATTTTCATCTTCCTCTTGTTCGGAAGGATATAAAACATCAACATCTTGTTCATCAATCGCAAGCGGTCTACCAATATTTGCACTTGATATTCTTTAGAGAAGATTATGATATTAATTTTTAATATAGTAATAATATTATCAAAAAGAAATAAAAATAAACTACCTGTCAAGAATAAAACAACCCCAAAATACGCGCTTTCGAGTTTCTTTTTCTTCATGACTGAAATTTATAGGATCCCATTGTTCAGTATTACGATGTAATCCTAAATCTTGTGCCATTCTTGTAGACATTCCTGCATACATCCAAGCCCTTGAAACTTTTCCAGACCCATATTCTCTTAGAGCAAGTAAAATCAAGGCTTGAACCGTGGAGACTCTTGGATGATCATATTCAAAGTCAAGTAATGCTTTTGCACGTTCAAAGAAAACAGACCCAACAGATTCAGGTTTATCCGGATACTTTTGTATCTCTGCATTATCCGAGTATCTTGATGCCAACGCAAGCATTGAATTCAGTAATAGATGCGGACATGGTTCCCTATTTCTCAACCGATTAAAAAAACTTGGTTTGTAAATAATTGGCATAATTGGATGCACATGGGTGAAATAGATTTCCAGTAAATGATCGAAAATTTCTTGTGATGGAAGTTCAGTCAATTCCGGATGTTTTAACAGTTCAAATTCATTCGTCGATGCCACAACTTTTCCAGAAAGCCAAACTCCTTGATTTTGTACTCTCAAAACTCCCTCTTTATTATCCTTTTTTAACAAATATAATCCACTACTTCTCCCATGATATCTAACTTGATTATTCTCATCAATACTTAATACGCCCATAACATCATTCAAATCTTCGATAGGTTTGCCGTCAGATGTAGTTAATGGATCATGTGAACCAAATACTGAAGATGATGAACCATCTTTATTTTCAACATTGTTTGATAATGTAGAAGATGAATTCGAGACGTTACTATTACGCCAAGAACTATAATCTGGACGCCCAGTAGTTGATCGACGATTAGGAATTCCCATATCATCATCTTGTATTAATTGTGCTAATACAGCTTCTGCACGAGGGTCATTGCTTTGTACCAATCCACCTAAAAGAGATTCCATTCTATGCAATCGAGTCTCGATTGCCTCAATATATCCTTTGGGTGGTCCTCTATAATAATTGAATTTAGAATATAACCATATATATTTGGTGCGTATGTAAAATTACAAGTAAAATAATATACCTTTTCTTTGTTGTATCGTTATAAGTGCATTCAAAACCAAATGCTGTACAATTACCACAGCAAGGTTGGATTCCATCACACTATATTTATTTATGGGTAACAGAATATAGGAAAAGATATATTAGTCTGAAAAGAACGGGTTTTCAATAGTACGTTAAGAGGTAGAAAAATCTTCATGCAATTACCTTGACTTTTTTTTTACGACAGGTATCACAAGCCTTAGAAACTCGCTGGCGCTTATGCGGCATTTCGTCTGACATTTTTTGTTTCGGAAAGTTATTCGCTTTTTACCAAACTTGCTCAGAGTTGATCTAGTGCGAATATTAATATCTACGTCGTGGTACAATTGAATTCCTCCAGTCACATACATAAATGGAGATGAGCGGTGAAATAATCAATGATTTGCAGACAACATTACGAAATCATGTTACATTAAAAATGTCTTTATATGCTAATAATAACCGATAAAATGTCACTTGACATTGAAACAAAGAACTTTGATCTTTCTCTTGAAACAATAAAATTAATCAGTCTTTTTCGCGAAGAGTCCCCTAGGCTCGAAAGAACCATAATAGTCATGTTTTTCTCTAAAAAATTATTAACGCTAACGTTAAATGATAATCAATTAATAAGTGTGCTACACGTGGCGAAAATTTAAAAGGCAATAAGAAGATCATCAGGGACAGTAGATCCATAAATACGCCACTCACTCATCGAAATAAAACCTTCAAAAACCTTCAAAAATCGATTTATCACATTACTGTTAAGAAGGGAAGAAAATTTCTCTACCATGAATTTATTTCGATTTGTCGCTGATTTTATGCATCTTGGCTCCATTATCATAATTCTCCTAAAGATACAGAAGACAAGGTCATGTGCCGGTAAGTAAATCTACTCACCTGCTTTAGTTTGAAGTTCGAGATATATAAATTATATCAATAAATTAACAGATCAATGATTACAATTTCCAATAATGATAAATATAGGAATATCATATAAAACTCAACTACTCTATGCAATCGTATTCGTAACTCGATATCTAGACCTGTTCCTTTTCTATGTGTCTTTTTACAACACTATTATGAAATTGTTCTTCATCTGCACATCTTTATATATTCTGTATTTGATGAAATTAAAGTTTCGAGCAACTTACGATCCAAATTTGGACACATTCAGAACAGAATTCGTATTGATTGGTAGTTTGGTATTGGGATTAGTGTTTCATTATAAATTTACACTTATAGAGGTAAAGTTGATGATTTCTATTTAATTTATCTATTATATCTAATTTATTTTTTTTCGTATTCTGATCAAATGAACTAACGATATCATGTATTAGATCCTATGGGCATTTTCAGTTTATCTTGAATCGGTAGCGATTCTTCCACAACTTTTTATGCTCACACGTACTGGTGAAGCTGAAACAATTACAACACATTATTTGTTTGCATTGGGTGCATATCGCGCCTTGTACCTTTTAAATTGGATTTATCGATTCTTTAGCGAAGGTTACGTTGATTATATTGTGTGGGTTGCTGGTGCTATACAAACAGCTCTATATAGTGATTTCTTTTACGTATATTACACAAAGTAAGTAATCATCATTATACAATTCATATTGAGAATGTCAAGCATATTTTACCAAATTAATATTATTTTTCTATCCAGAGTATTACATGGGAAAAAATTTGAAATACCTCAGTAAGTTTTAAATTAATTAATTCATTATTTATTTATTATTCGATTTGATTATTCTAATTTGTAAATTTGTAAATTTTAGGGGCGTTGTATGATAAAACTTTAATTTTAGAATCAATTATGTTAATCGTGCTTGTTTTTTACATGTAATTATAGTAGTAAAGTTAGTATTTTTACAACTGGGAGAGATTGTATCACATGGTATGATATATTGCAGGAACATCGCAAAATGATCACGCGAGCATTAGCGCAGTATGTATTCACAACGTGGCTTCTACGTGGCCTGTTACGTGACACATATGAAGTATTGTGCCCAAAAAAGGGGACTACCAGATTGGGAGAAAATATGCAGTGCAATTGCCATGCCTACATTTTCTTTGTTGGTTTGGCATAGTTCAGCCACTAAAATTACATTCTATTCTTATTCTGCGATAGATAGTTAAGAAACTTTTGGGTTTGTCTTTGGTGAAATCAAAACTTAGCGTACACTTTTTCCTTAAAATGGCTGTGCCTCCTGCCTATATTCAAATCCTGCACGATCTCAATCGTGAGGTCGCTCAGGCTCAACCGAAAGATGTACACCAATTTTGTGCTAATTATTTTAATAGGAAACTCGAAGAACAGAGGAGTCGATTTATACCAAATGGTAAGCTTTACGTGATACTTTTACCTGCTCACCTTCATGTTTTGCGTTTCCTTGTCAGGTCCTTCTCAGGTTACCTTGTGCTGGGTATTAGTCGAATTGAGAAAGTTTATTTACATATGTGCGAAAAGTTCCTCGTTTAATGTTCAGCTATAATTAGAATCATTGGCACTTCACTAGCCACAGTAAAATTAAGATTTACATAATTAATATCGAATTCACAATCAATTTAATCTCATTATATATACAATATATGGTGTTAATATTACAGGAGATTCCGAAATAAATCTTCATCATTACAACTTCACCGCACCAATAAATAACGGCACGAGTTCATGGAGTTATTATTCATCAAAGTCATCTGGTGCAAGCACACCGACCACACCGACAACAGATTATTTACATGATAGCGAGGAGGAAATGTATGATGACGCGCCGAGTGATCTCCCTACAATCCCAATAAATTATAATAGAGGACGGCGCACATCGGTCAGTGCAGAATCAATGGCACCAGGTCAAGAAGATTATGTAAAAACTGTAATTCCTAAAACTGAAGAACAACGACAACGAATAGAATCTTCTATTGCCAATAATTTTCTATTTAAGCATCTCGATGAAGAACAGTATAAAGATGTCGTGGATGCGATGGTAGAGAAAAGAGTTTCAAAAGGAGAAGAAATTATTAGACAAGGTGGTATCGGTGATTATTTTTATGTTGTGGAGACCGGTTCATTCAACGTCTATGTATCAAAGAACGGTGCTCCGCCGGAACGGGTTATGGATTATGGTCCAGGTGGCAGTTTTGGAGAATTAGCATTAATGTATAATGCACCACGTGCAGCAACTGTAGTTGCCACATCAGATTCTGTGCTTTGGGCACTTGATAGAGTAACGTTTAGAAGTATTTTGATGGAAAATACTTCACGTAAACGTAGAATGTATGAATCATTTTTGGAGGAAGTTACCCTCTTGGTCTCTTTGGAACCGTATGAACGTCATAAAATTGCCGATGCCTTAGAATCTTTATACTTTGAGGATGATGAACTGGTGATTAAACAAGGAGACATCGGTAATAGTTTCTATCTCATCGAATCTGGCGAAGCCAGGGTTTCAAAGTTCGATGAAGATGGTACAGAATTTGAATTACCTGGATTGAGGAAAGGCGACTATTTTGGAGGTATGGAATTATGTATATGTATTAATACATATGATTGAGGAATTGTGATTGTGGTTTTTTTTTCTCTAATACTCTATATGTATATAGAACTCGCCCTTCTTACTAATAAACCTCGCGCGGTAAATATTCGAGCAAAAGGTAGACTAAAGGTCGCAACATTAAACAAAAAAGCTTTTGTTCGTTTGTTAGGACCTGTTGTCGATATTCTCAAACGTAACAGTGATAATTACGAGAATATTACTCGTAATGTTCAACAATAATAGAATGATATACAACAACATACTATACATAGTTTAAGTTTGTAAGTATATCGTTTTTTTTCTATTCCTATGTATTTGATGAAAACTGATTTAGAGAAAAATAGAGATCGAACAAAAGAAATTGATAAATTCTTTTATATTTTCTAGATTATTAATCGTTCATTCATTCATCCATCACACCCGTTAGATTTTTTTTTTATTTCAGTAATTTTCGATCATTCATCATTCTCTAAATTTTATATATACAAACATATACATACACCGCTGTTGTAGAATTTTATGTATTTAAATCCCAATTTAACGAAAAACGAAACACTACTTTCTTATTTGTTGCTATAGCTTAAAAAGGACGGCATATTTTCTTAGTAGAAAATTGATTAAAAATTAGATTTTTTGTCCCCGTATTAATTATTATTATTATATTTAGACATAAAATTCATTTCATCATTACCAATCAAACAATCATATAACAAAGCTTTTAAATATATATATAACTGAATTTTTATTCAAGAATGAAAGCCATTTTGCACCTAATCTAGGTTAATTGTCTACATATAGTGATTGGTGATGAACCTATTATACTCGAGATACTAACAATAGTAAAAATTCATTGTTAATTAATTTATTTTAGGTTTAATGTCGTACAATACACGTTTTACGGACAAAGAAAGTATCATGCACAATTAATAATTGTTATTTACGTTACTTGCATCATAACTTCACCGACTTGAAATTGGCTTATTCCGAGATTTCCCATTTCCGGCAAGTTTGCACTCTAAAAAAACTAAAGCTAACACTTACCGATTTATATCCTGTAACAGTAATGAGCGACGACGTTTTAAAGAACGTCCAGATAGAAAAAACGCTTGTATTAATCACGTGTGTCGATTCTCATTTTCGACGGCCAATAATCCAAATACAAGAAAGCAAAAATTTTTCTTTTTCCGTTTTTTCCGCCCATATCAATTGCTGTAATAACATTTTCGCAGTTTGTGCTATCAGAGTTTAAAGTCAGTAAGTCAGTTAGTCACGCAACTTTTACTTTCTAAAGAAACTCGGCGAAGCGAATATTCATCTATACCGCTAAACGGTTATCATACACTTATTATTTTTGTTAATTTTTTTTTTAAAACACACCTTTATTCAATTTCCAGTATGGCTTTCATCACCCTTTAAATTTCTCTCAAAGCTTATAGCTTTGATTTTTTTTCTATTTTACTTTTTTAGTATTCGCGAAAAAAAATTTTACTGGTTTTTTAACCAATTCCTCCCCACTCTAACTATATTTTTTTTTCTTGCCGCCGCAATGGCCGCTATACATACTTACCCCACTCATCAAAATGATATACCAAAGACTCGACATCATACGCGAAAAATAATATCTTTTCGCTGAAATTTTACTCTCGAATTCTATACTGTTACTAACAACAACGAAATCATTTTTCTCTATCCTATAATTAAGTATTTCTAAAAATAAAAAAAATTTGTTACGAACTTTTTCATCAAATTCATTTATTATCTATTTTTCTATTTCTCCTATAATCATTAAAATCCCTGCACTAATAACACTAACACCAAACACTTAACTACAAGTTTACTTCTCTTTTTACACACATTATAAAAAATTATGGTTGAACCAACCATTAACAAAAACAACAATAATATTAGTCGTAATAATAAACATAATTTTGAAAATACGCAAAATATTGAGCTGCCAATAAACTCATTTGAATCCGATAGTAAAGACAATAACGGCAATAGTAAGAGTGGTGATAATAGCACATTATCAAAAACAGAATTAACGGCACCGACCAAAATGACTTCATCAGAATCACAATCTCCATCTCACTCCTCATCTTCAATAATGATGCCAAATTACTTTAACGATACGTTGGACGAAGTAGCAGCCACAGCTGCTGCTGCTGCCGCATCCATTGTCAATCATAGTGATCTGACCACCGTGTTTGATGAATGGCTTGCAAATGATCTCGCGGGTTTCATCTCTGAAGGTGATGAGGATAAATTCTCATATTTCCAAACGGCAAACACGACGGCAACAGCGGGTGATGATTTATCCACATCAAGTGATAATCTGTCACCTATCACGTCATCAACACTAACAACACCTAGTGCGAATCTTGGCTTTGATGGTATGGATACGCCACTTGATTTGATCGATTCTCCTTTATTCGGTTCTACTTGCGATTCATTTTCCGCCAGTCCAATTATCGATTCTGTTATGGATTATTTCCCGGAACTTACTTTCTCAGATCTTGCATTCAATGAATTTGTAGACGGAGGAAATTTGAATCATCATCCTCACCACCATCACCATCCTTTAATTAAAATGCCCTCAACTACTGCGGCTCTTAATATACCCGCGTCTATTCCTGATACAAATAATAACAACACCTCAACATCAACAACCATTAAATCAACGCCTCAGCTATCTTCTCCAATGTCAACCATGGCTTCTGCTCTTAATATACCATGGGATGGTCTCAATGCTATTAATCCTGCTCTCGATGAAACTGCCTCAGCTCTTGTATCTGCGATCTTGAATGTTAAAACTTCTGCTGCTGCTCGAACTCGCCCAATGGTCCGATCCCTTCATTCAAATCGTCGATCAAATCGTCGTGGCTCCTCAAATAATCAACATACTCATAATACATCCACTCGAACACCTATTACGACAGCAAACTCCTCCGAACCTGTAATAATTACACCCACAGCTCACGTGATAACACACGAACAATCTGCTGACGACATGGATCTTCATGTGGTCACTAGTCCAACGTTTAATAACAAAATCAATAACACCAATCCTATACCTAATAACGACAATATCTCTCGTAATAATCGAAAGAGAGTACACAACGATGTTGAAAAAGATCCAAATGCCATTGCTGATGAATTGGTATTAAAGCGTGCAAAAAATACTGACGCTGCACGTAGAAGTCGACAACGTAAAGTCGAGAAAATGGAAGGACTCGAGAGAGACGTCGCTGAATTAAAACATGAAAATTCCGAATTACAAACACGTGTTGCAGTATTAGAGAGTGAAAAGAAGGGATTGGAAGAGAAAAATGCTGAGAAAGATGCAAGAGTGCGTCAATTAGAACAGCAATTGAGTGAAGCCCATCAACGATTGATTAACAAGATATAAAATATACATCGAAATAGATAGAATTTTTATTACAAGACACTCCCTCCTCTCTTATTTATTAGATGATTATTATTATCATACATATTACTATTGTTATTTTATAGTCATTATTTTGTACGTTATTTTTTTATTGTTGTTCACGTCTTGCTTACGCGTTTTATTATATACACTTTTTTCACCTAATTAACATTGTGCCGGCTCGCTTCACATTGCGCGCCCACTTTACTTATCTAACATCTATATTTTTAGTAGTATGTCAAGTTATTTAAAAATTATTTCATTTTATGATTCTTGAAATTTTGTTTTTTTTTTTAGTTAGTCTCGATTTTATAAACACCACACGTATATACAAAAATATATATGTATGTACTTGTTTAATTCATATCTATGTCAATAATTGATTTGATGTAAATAATAAAAAATGATGATTGATACATCTTTCAACCATTCAAAGCAAAAGTTTATTTGAATTTTTTCATTGAAAAATCTCGGTCTTTTATAAGAAACGGAAGATTTCAGGCATTAGAATGTTTAACAATGATTGAATTTATTATCAAAAAGCCAACCCATCCAATCCCACAATGATCTCTTTATTCTTTCAAAGTCTATATTTCTGCCAATAATAATTAACTTATCCTGTACCTCATCTTCAACCTGATCAACCCCGTTTGTCTTACTTGTGTAATGCAACTCATACAATTCTTGAACTCCTTGTATAATAACACGAGGTAGCTCTTTATCACTGGGCGTTAGAATACCCTTAAGACGTAAAATTGATATTTCCGATTCCGAAGTAGAATTTGTATTGATAGTAGAAATACTAGTGATAGCAGGATCCAGAGACTCGGGATTCTGAGAGGCCAACAATGGAATGGTTTTCTCCCATAACAAACTTTGTACCCATCTTTCAAATTTTAAAATATCGAGAGCTTTTACGGGAAACTCTATGCACATCGTTTGCACATCCTTATAGAACGGATGAAATTATGTATGTTAAGTCGTAGATGATAGAAAAAGAAATATCTAGATTGAAATAATTCAAGATTACCCCATCAAGATGTTGATGTATATCTGGAACGCCTTTATCAGTAATCTCTGTAAGTGGATTAACCTTAGCATCGAAAGCGTGTATATCCAATATGAAATCTATTGGAACTCTGTCCAATTAAAAAATATCTTGTTAATTTATTTATTCATAAAATATCATTTGCTGTTACTGTACCTTGATCGCTCTGTTCGCAAAAGTTCTGCAGCTGCATTTATCGATCTAAATAGACCATTAGCTGGTGACATAAATAATACTAAGCGGACAAACAACTTTATGTATCAAATTTAGAATAATAGGAATGATGATATCTCTTACTTTATTCTCTTCTCAACAACTTTAAGCTCATTATTGGAAACCAAATCAGTCTTATTGATGATTATCCTATCAGCCATGGCAATTTGTCTAAAATTTTAAAAGAAAAAAAGTTAATGAAGTGACTAAGACTAATAAACTTTATATATAATTTTAACAACAAACCTTACAGCTTCATTTATAGATCCTTTGGATTTGTTTTCGAGAATATACTTTTCAATATACTTTGCATCTACTATTGTAACGATTCCGTCGAGATAAATGTCACTGCCTAATTCATCATCAAGCCAAAACATTGATACGATAGGGCCTGGGTTGCATGTAAAAAAGAATTGACCAATTTTTACATATTTAATTTATACAGATTCACTTATCTCATTCCGTAAATATATTCTCATCGTACCTGGATCAGCAAGCCCAGTAGTCTCCAACAAGATATAATCAAATTTTCCTTTTTTCTCCATTAAACTCTCGATCGCTTTTACTCCAACATCCCTAACAAAAAAAATAAACATTCATTGAATACTAACAAATAGAGATCGAATAGTATTTATTAGTGATAAATACTTAATCGAGCAACATAGACACCCATTACGCAGCTCTAACCATTCTTCAAATATATCACCATCAATTCCAACTGATAGAGTTTTATCAATTCCACTACCTTATATTTTGTTTTATAAATATATTAGAAGAGATTATATAATGCATAAGTAAATTAGATACTTGCTTTCTCCAAATTCATTTAAAATCACGGCAATTCGTTTTCCATGTTGTTCTGCAAGGATGTAACTGAGTAAAGTCGTCTTGCCAGACCCCAAAAAACCTACAGGATAGCACTATTACTCAACGAAATTGTTATCACGTAAGTAATTGAAGACAAAAAAAAGATATATACCAGTTACTATGGTAACAGGAACCTTGCCGCCGTAAACAGAAGAAATATTCTCTTTTACAGTTGTTAGTGTTTGTTCTCTTCTTAAAACGTAGAATGCGTCAAGAAAGCAAGACATTTAATTTAACTCTTGAAATCTTGGTCAAATAGTAAATAAACAACTGCCAGACATTAAAGAAAGCATACAATTCTTCACTATTGCTAGTTAGTGTACTATCAAAAAGTTCAATGTCAACCAGAGTAGGAATTTCTTCAGAGTTTTCCATTATACACAACTCGAAGAAAACGAATTATTATTTCTGAATATGCATAACGTGACGTGATCCGAATAAACGACACTATTTCGAGCTCGAATAGATTCTATACTCGCACCATGGCAGACAAAAAGAAACGTCTCGTTTTCTCTATAATACAGTTTCTGGAAACTTCAATTAAAGATGGCACAATAAAGTCAGACGATGTTGAAGGAATTGATGTGGCCGGTGAGTGTTACTTGAGAGTGTTATAAAAAGTATTTCGTTTTTATGTTTAAAATTCACCTTTAAATAAATGAAAAATAGTGCAATGCATTGGAGAAGCATTTGGAGTTAACCCTCAAGATCCAGAACAAATAGCTTTATACTCAACCAAACATAGTTTACCGCTTATTTTTAACATGGCTATGCAGGCTGAGGAAAAGCTTTCAGCAAAGGTTAGTATTTGTATTTAGTTTTTTTAAAATTCCGGAATTACTAGGGAATTTGCATTTTTTTTCCTTATTAGGCTAATACATCCTCACCGAGAACGACAGCACCTCAACAAGTACCTGGTAAGAAATATTCATGTCATTGATAATTATTTAATATTTAATATGATAACACGTGGATTTTATTTTATCATCATAATAGTAGAGACAAAGGTAATTTATTAATTAAAATAATTTTACATCTTTTAAAGATTTTAATTTTTTGTTGATGCTGTATTTTCATTTTTTTATTTTCTATAGCCTGTAGAATTAACTCTAGGGCAAAAGCAAAAAGCTGAAGAATTAAAAATAGCCGGTTAGTTTTTCTGCTAAAACTTTTTTTATTAAGAAACACGTCAAAATACTTATTCATCAAAATAAATAGGAAATAAAAAAGTAAACGAAAAAAATTACGATGAAGCAGTGAAAATTTATAGTGAAGCAATATTGATAGATAGTAATAATGCAGTTTACTATGCCAACAGGTATCTTTTTTATTTGAAGATTCCGCATATGAATGAATACCCCTCTTAAACAATAATACTTTTTAATTTAAATTAAATCCAGAGCTGCTGCATACAGTCAAATGGGACAACACGAGAAAGCGATCGAAGACGCCACAAAATCCACACAAGTTGATCCCTCTTACAGTAAAGCTTACAGCAGACTTGGGTAAGTCCCGACATTCCGATATTGATTTTCCTATTCAATTGTGAATTTGCTTACATCTCATAAAATTTCCAAACAATAAAAGACACGCCTATTATTGTATAGGAAAATATCAAGAGGCTGTAGATGCCTATGAAAAGGGGCTTTCACTTGATCCAAATAATCCCATTCTAAAATCAGCGCTTGGCGCTGCTGAACAAAAAGTCGGTGAGATAAAATCTGATCCATCTACACAAGGTGGTGGTGGTTCATCTACAGATGGTACACGTGCAGCTCCTCCTGGTGGTGGTGGTGGTTTACCAAGTGGTTTACCAGGTGGATTACCGGCTGGACTTGCAGGATTAGCTGGTCGTGGTGGTGGAGGTCTCGATTTTTCTACTTTGATGAATAATCCTCAATTAATGAATATGGCGAGTCAGATGATGCAGTCTGGTGCTTTTAATGATTTGTTGAATAATCCAAATCTCGCTGAAATGTAAGCGAATCATGAATTTTATTTGATGTTAATATTGCTGATATTAAATTAATCTAGCTATCTTTGTACATTAAAAGGGCAGGCAATATGATGCGTGGAGGAGCTCCAAACATGGATGAAATGATGAATAACCCTGATCTAGTAAATCTGTATGTAATTCAATTTTGCCTTATTTAAAATAATTAACTATCTAAAAAATTTCGTCTGTAATAGAGCTCGTCAATTCGCTGGTAATATGCCAGGTGGTGGCAATGCAGGAAACTCAAATGGATCAAACGATGAAAATTCACGAGGATCATCGTAGTATTTTATACACGTGTAGATTATGCATGTTGCAGCTTGCATTCCTACAACATAAGTATTTATATCAAACATATAATCTTTTGTAATGTAATGTAATTTTTGAATTTACTCTCGCTTTTTCATCATTAAGTATGAGATTTTTATCCAATATGACGAAAAACAGTTTGCGATAAATTTTTTGTGATTGATTCACATTGTTCAATTGATTTAATTGGTTTTTGCAATATTATATGTCAAGTTGTTCATTAGTCACGTATTTTGATTTGAATTATAGCTTAATTTCTTAATGCTGGCCAAAATCCAATTTTTCAAATTTTATCCAAACCAGAATTTTCGGGATTTCAATGTTACCAGTCATTTTTATTGAACTAACAAAATTTCATAAGTTCAATAACCCTTTTCAATTAAATTCACTTGGTTCAGTCATTTATACTAATAATTTTAATTTATTTTAATAAACAAATTGTTATATCTTATTTAACAAATATTTAGAGAATGAACATATACGTATAATACCATTATAGATTATTTATAAAACTGACTTTCTCTTCTTTTTTGGTAAAATTAGGATTGTTAACCAGTTCCAAATGGTTCAAACAGTTTCACAAAAATTATTAGGTTTAGAAATAAATTTTTTCTTACAATTATTAATTAAATTTGTTTATGATAATGATTTAATATAATTTACTTATTGAAAATAAGTAATAAAACTTTTTAAAAAAGCAAAATCTTTTAAAATGTAGAATTTAGAATAAAATTAGAATTATTTCAAAATTGAAATAATTTCAAAAAGATTGCTAATTTGAAAATAATTTTTATTTTACAAAACATTAATAAAACTTATATATTGTTACCATTTTCATTGGTTTTATAATTCTTCAATATAGATCACGTGTTCTTCACGTGTTTCAATCAGGTGGGAGAGTTTATAAAGATTTT
>CAJVPL010001028.1:0-17341 GCA_910591945.1 Ambispora gerdemannii | reverse complement strand
TATTATTATTATTATTATTATTATTATTATTATTATTATTATTATTATTATTATTATTATTATTATTTATAGATTTTGTTAATTATTTTAATTAATAAATAAAAAACTAAATTTATTATTAATAATTGGATTTTAAATACTTAAATATAAAAAATTATATATTTTAATAACTAATTATTATTTAAATTTATTTTAATATTTAATTTGTTAATAAGTAATTAAATTATCTTTTTATTTTTTTTAATTAATTATATATACTCCTATACTATATTATTGAAAATTGAAAAAAAATAGTAAAATATAGTAAAATTGATATTATTGCTTTATATTAAAATAACAAATTTTAATATAAAGCAATAATATTAATTTTACTATGTTTTATTATTTTTTTTAATTTTGATAATATAATATAAGAGTGCATATTGAATTCAGTTTAATTAATTTTTAATTAATTTTTAATTAATTAATAATTTAAAATAATTTTTTACATAAATAATATGAAAATTTTGTTTTATTTTAATATATCTTTAACTTTTATTAAAATAAATATAATATAGTCAAACCTCTCTATAGTCACATCCATTTATAGCCATACCTTTTTATAGTTACCCTATTTTACTTTTTCATTTACATATAAACATAGTAAAAAAATCTCTATAGTCACATTCTTTTTATAGTCACCAAATTTTGCTTTCCTGAAGGTGGTAACTATAGAGAGATTTGATTGTATTTTTTTATTAATTATAACTATTAATTTTATATAATAAAATATTAATTTAAAAATAAATAATAAAATATTTATATTATAATTTACTAAAATAAAATTTAATTTTAATATATTAATTTATTTTTTTGTTAAATATTAATAATTTGCTTGAATATTTCAAGTTAAAAATTTAATAACTTGAAATTAAATATTATAATAAAATACTATAGCTTAATTAATTTGTATTAATAAGAAATTATATTAAATAATATTATTAAATTATAAATAATATCTAATATAACTTTATATTATAAAATAAAATAATTATATATTTATTAAAACAAAAAATTATTACAAAAGCAAATAAAATACTAATTATTTTTATATTAAAATTATTTTTTTAACTATAAATAAATAATAAATTATTAATAAAATTAATAAATAAAATATTAATTAAAATATTATTACAAGTATTAGTTAAAATATAATTACAAATATTAATTATTTAATAATATAATTTGTTCAAAAAAATATATAAATATAAAAATTAAAGTTATAGTTCAAATTAATAGCTAAAATTAATAATATTATATATTAATCTCAAATTGAACTTGAATCAAAAATTAAATTCAATTCAAACTTTCTAAATTTGATTTGAATTTTGAATCAAAATTGAATTTAGATAAAGGTTTGATTAAATTTATAGAATAATAAATATACTATTTTATTTTATAATATAAATATATGTTTTTTGATATTAAAAATAATAAAAAAATACCAAGAATTTTAATATTTTAGAATATTTTAATTTAACAAAAACTAGATTTCAAAAATACAAAACTAATAATAAATATTTTATTAAAAATAAATTGAAAAATCAAACTGGTGATAATACTTTGTCTAGATAAAAAGAAATAAATTTTTATTTCATATTTTAGAAATACTTAATACTTTATATATATATTTCAAGTAAATTATATAATTATCTCATAAAAATTCTATATATACAAATTCTATATAATTGCACAATTTTTTGATGCCATTTTTTTATTAAAATTATCTTTATACAATCATATTTTATATTAATATTATCCATTCAATAATCACAAAGTCACATGAGATGTAATTTTAATCACGTGATATAAAATAATAATTCTGGCTAATCACGTACGTATAGCGATAGTATCGGATAAAATGTAATCAAAATACGTTCACACCATCCAACCAACTGCGTGACTATATGGGGGATGATTGTACTTACATTCTAAAAATTTATGAGTACGTAAATATTTTTATATATATTACATATTTAGTAGGTATTTAGGGATTTGAATCAATTCGAAGAACTTATTTCCTTGAATTTGGAATTGATTCTATCCCTAAATTGAGATAAAAATCAATGAAGCAAAGTATGAATATGTAATATAATAGAGTATTTATCCTGAACTTCTGGCAATTGACAAAAAGCAAAGGTAATCTAGCGAAAATTTAACAAACAGGATAAGATTTTTAGATGTTATACTTTAAAGGTATTGCATGAAATATCCGAAGTCGTGATATTGCCCAGATAAAACAAATCTTTTCGACCAGTGCCTTCGTTTTGAACATACCGACACAGTGACCCTAAATAGTCAAAATAAATTTATAAATGTCAAAATGTACTTGTCATTTTTGTACTAGAATGGATTTTTGTTTTTTTTTGTTCGTATTTATAAGAATGCCTTTTGTAATTTCATTTTCTACCTTTCTAATTACATTTTAAGTATTACAACTCTTAAAACACATAAAGCAAAGTATTTAGCTTTCACTTCTTTTCTGAAAATAAATAATTATTAGTTCCAAGAACTGTATTTGGTAGGTCATATCACAAAATGGTCACTTGCCTGTTAGTTTAATGTATGGCTTTCCATTTAACACCTCTGGACTAACTTTCATTGTGTGCTGTGTTTTATATATGTTTATTTAAAACTTTGAAATGTGGTAAACAAGGATAACGGTAATGTATGCTAGTAAGTCGATTTCTGCGTTAGCGTCAACGTTACATAGCGACAGCGATAACGATAATTAAGGCATTTGTCATGTGCTTTCTATTAATAGAACCCATTAACGTTAACGTTTATCGTTATTGCGTAAAGATACTACCGCTACATCATGTTGAAATTCCAAAAACAACGCACGTCAATTTCATTTTGAATTGATGTAAATTTCGAAATGACATACAGTGGCTCACAGAAGAAAACGGAACGCTGAAAAAAAAATGGCGAGATACAAATACTTTGCTATCGATAGGTAAAGGCAAGTCAATTTGGTTCAATGATACTTTGAGTATTGATGGCTCAAAAAAATATCTCCTAACGAAAAAGATAATGATTTTTAGCGTTCCATTTAATATGACCGATTTGGAGACGGTTTTTCTAATTAAGTAAGTTGGCAGCTTCTAAAATTTCTTGCATTACATATTACCTAACCTTGTTTAATATTCTATAGACCCATCCCGCGCTGCTATGACCTTTTTAATCCTATTTGGCATCGATTCGTACAACTTAGTACAGTAATCGATATATACGCTCTTCCACGCGATTTGTAGGTTTTCCTACAATTCGCTTTTGGTGGAAAGTGACCCCAGGAAGTTGTCTCATGCGCGTGTCGACTTCGTTCCATAGGTTTTCGATTTGGTGTAGGTCGGGGGACTGGGTGGCTAGTCAAGCAAAGCATGTCATTATCAGCGAACCATTTCTTTGCTTTTCCGGAGGTATGTTTTGGGTCATGATCTTGCTGAAAGATAAACTCATTATCCTCCAGCATTTTCTTCCAGACCGTCCTTAAAAAAATTATTATTCAGTATGTCTATGTAAACATCTGCATTCATTATTACTTCAATTTTTTGCAACTCGCCAACGCCGTCAGCTGTCACGCAACCCCAAACCATAATCGAACCGCTACCAAATTTCACAGTTGGCGTGATATGCTGGTCCTTCAACGGTTCGCCGGGTTTCTTCCAGAAATATTTTCGACCGTCTGATTCAAAAATTTGGTACTTGCTTTTGTCAGAAAAAATTACGCGTTGCCAATCGTCGGCCGTCCAACTTCGGTATTTCTTCGCCCACGCCAATCGTTGTTTTCTATGTTTTTTTTTTTGAGGTAAGGCTTTTTTCGCTTGATCCTCGCGAATAAGCCGTTTCTTCGGAACATACGTCGTATGCTCTCGCAAAAAGGTTAATCCCAACTCATTTTTAAGCTCACGTTGGACTTCAACGGTGGTGTAGATCAATCGCAAAGCATTTCGTTCGTAGCGCGCTGAGAGGGTTAGTGGGCGACCGGTTTTGGATTGTCGTCGAAACTTCCGGTCTCTTTTTTCTTATGGTATATTTTATGGGCGGAAGCTAAACCCACCTTCTCTGATGCTGCAATTTCCGGATCGAATATCCTTCCTGTCGGAGGGCGTGTATTCAGGCGCGTTTTTCTTGTGAAATTCGAGGCATTGGAGGTAAAAATTTGATTAATATTTGTTGCGTGGTATGGAAATGTATTTTATTTACAGTAAATGAGAATTCCAAAGCATTTGTACTTAGCTTTTATAGCCTTCCATTCACTAGAATATTCGGTCATATTATATGGAACGCCAAAACAAATTAAAAAAATCTTTATCTTTTTGGTTAGAAGATAGATTCAAACTAATTTGTTGATTCATCAATACTCAAAGTATCATTGAATCAAATTGACTTACCTTTATCTGTCGATATTCCCTCAATGGCGAGGTATTTGTATCTCGCTGTTTTTTTTCGGCGTTCCGTTTCTTCTGTGAGGGACGCACAAGTCTAAATTCAAGGCTTTAATTCATCATACTAACAGATTGAATTTGGATTTAGATTCGTACCGGAGGGTACAACTTTGAAATTCTGGAAGAAAATGTCGGTGAATTTCTGGATAAAAATGACAAGTTTTTTTTTATAGGGATATTGATTTTATATAGAAGCCCCGAAAATTATAAGAGAATGCCTAAAATCGAACATTCGTCCGCACCTGCTTCTTACATAAATGCTGATAAGTTTCGTTGCTTTTGTAACGCCGATAAAGAGCCTTTATTAAGAGAATTTATTTTCATCACAACACGAAAGAGGATAATTAACCACAGGTAAAAGGGTAAAGTTTACCAAAGGTTTAAGAGCGTCAAGCTTGTGATAAACTAACGTGTTTGCTTAAGGTTTCCAATTCTATTCAGGTTTATTCAAAGTTTACCAAGGTGGTGAACTTTTTGATAAACTAATGAATGCATTTGCACAATGTTTAACTTAAGTGAACCATATTAAAACCAATATAAACCTAAGTTTAGAATAAGTTTTCAAATTACAAAAGTTTGACAATTATAAACCTTACCCCTTTATCTGAGCAATACTTTCTTTATCTTTGAGACTTCTGGGCATAGAGTAGGCCACACTATTATATGATGCTAGCTTTGGTTTGCCTCTTACCGTAGAGCACTGTCTCTACGATAACATCCGAAGTTCGACATTGATTTCCGATCCCACTAAACTCTATAGACACTTGAACAAATACCAGATGCTATCATCGAAGGATTCAATGAAGCATACGTCGCATCGGAGTTAATCGTTTTGAACCGGCGATTGGTTAGGCTCATTCTATATTACTCTATTGTATCGGCGTATGATTTTTAATTTAGCATTGAAACAATAATATGAAAAGTAACTCATTTGATATTAAACGTAATCATGCGATAAATTCATGAAACTTTTACGTGGCATGTTATTCATCGAATGTTAATTGCATCAAATCAAATCAATCAACGCTAAAGGCGTTCACGCCTATGACCAAAAATTTACGTTGCGACTTCCTTTACTTTTCACCAAAACTTGTTTTTGAAAACATCTATTTGCTTATTTTCTTTTTGCACAGCAACTAATTTCTCTTTCAAAGATGCAATTTCTTCCCGAAAAGAAGCCGTAAAAGTAGTGGTTTATCTGTAATTCTTTTTCTAATAACGTAATTCAATCGGCTAACAAAAATCATTCGATTTTTGCATCTTTTACCATTACCGTTACATTCAAAAAAGGAAGCTAGTCATACATTCACTGAGCATCAAAAAAACGCTATGTCGATATCGATATAGCACTAGAATTTATTTTATCGTTATCGTGATCGATCGTTATTGTTAGCTATAAAATGAACATATTAATTGTGTATGCTGTGTGTAGTTTTCGTATTTTTTTGTATATTTTATTTCTTAATAGAAAAAAAGCTTTCAATATTAATATACAATACATTCTTTTTCTTCTTAATTCCGATTCTCTCTCCTTTTGGAACACACAAATTTCGAAAAAGAACCAGAATAACTGCCATAAAATATAAATAGCCTCTGGAAGGCTCAGATAAAAAAACTCATCCACACGTTCTTCTTTCCATTTCTTTAGAATATACTCATACACACAAAAAACACGCACACGCACACGCACACACACGCACGCACGCACGCACACACACATATATGAGGAGAGAACGTATAATCAAAGATTTATTTTGGGCGATTTCTGCGGCTGTTGTTTGTGGATTTGGCGCTGATAATGTTAATGGACAGTCGTCAACATCGTTGTCGTCGTCGTCGGGTTCATTAGGAGAATGGAAGTATGTTGGAAGGTAGGTTTAGCTAGTTATTTTATTATTTTATCATAATTTTTTGTGTATAAATTAAATCACAGCTTTCTGGAAATAATAGAACAGGTGCCTCAGCAATGCATATTGTAGTAACATCACCAAATCGAATAGTAATTCTAGATAAAGGTAATTCTTTTCTTTATCACATCCTACAATCACAAATATTTACAAAAACTAACCAAGCATCAAAAAAAACCCCAGCTGAATACAACCCCGAAGCAAAATACCCCGACGGCAGAACCGGATGGACCACAGAATACAATATAGACACCAACGAATTCAGGATGTTAAATCTGGAAACGAACACTTTTTGTTCGGCCGGTGCGTTCTTGGCAAACGGAACGCTGGTCGAAACAGCGGGTGGTCAGAAAAATGTTAGAGCGAAAGAGGGGTTTTCAAAAATTCGATTGTTTTCACCGTGTTCGGATGATTCGTGTGATTGGTTAGAGTTGGAACATCATATGGATGCTGCTCGGTGGTATAATACAATGCTTTCGTGAGTAGTGGTTGAAGTTACATTGAATGGTTTCTTTAGCTTAACTAACTAGTTAATCATTGATAATTTAAGATTGCCAGATGGTCGAGTTTTTAATTTTGGTGGAAGTACTAAACCTGCAGCCACTAATGATTTAAAGATAAATAATCCTACTTATGAATTTTATCCAGAAGTTGGACAAAAACCTTTTCAATTTCTTGTCGACACGTAAGTCTAAGACCGTTTTTTCCTACGATTCTCACCCAATACAGAATTGATCGATTCATAATGTCTTTAAACTAAAAACTTTACATATATATACAGTATCCCTTACAACCTATACCCAATAGCACACGTCCTCCCCGATCGCAACAACACAATCTTCATATTCGCCAGCACAAAATCAATCTTATTCGACTACTCAACTGGAACCGTGATCAAAAGCTTACCCGATATTCCAGGGTTACCGAGATCATATCCGCTCACCGGATCTTCGGTCTTGCTCCCGCTAACATACGAGAACAATTATCGACCAGAGATTTTGATTTGTGGCGGTGGAACGAAGATGAAACGAGGCGCAAAAGCGGTGGACAATTGTGGGAGGTTGGATCTCGGGATTGATTTGGAGGGTGGAGTGCCCGAATGGGATATTGAAGATTTTGGTGGGTTGCCGAGGGTTATGCCGGATGCTATTATTTTAGCGGATGGAACTGTGTTGTTTGTTAATGGTGCTGGTCGTGGGTATGCTGGATATGGTGAGTTTGAAATAACAATTAATTCATGAATTCAAACTCTGACTAATTTACTTACTAATTACATCATAATAAAACAGATAAAAAATTCAAACACCAGGCCGATTTGCCAGTGAAAAATCCAGTACTCTACGACCCGAAAAAAGAAAAAGGCTCAAGATGGACTGTACTCGCCCCGTCGGAAATTCCACGAGTGTACCATTCGGTCGCCACACTAGTTGCTGATGGGTCGGTGTTTGTCGCTGGAAGCAATCCGAATAATGATTACAATGATACAAGTGATTTCCCGACAGAGTGAGTTATTATTTACATATAAATAAAGTCAAACCTCGTTATTATGACACAAGAAATTCAAAAAAATTTTTGTCATTATAACGAGGTTTTATTATGATGTCATAATAATGAGGTTTGACTATTGATTTTTCTCAACCCTTATTAATTAATAATGAAATCATATCATTCTAGATACCGAGCTGAAAGATTCTATCCACCATACCTTCTCACCAACAAACCACGTCCCACAATCCAATCAGTAGCCGGTGCCGACAAACTCAATATCCACCCAATCCCAATAACCTACAGCCAATTACTTGACATCAAACTCTCATTCAACGGCATCCGGTTCACCAAAAACTACACGCCAGAATTCACCGCCGCAATAATGCACTTTGGATTCGTGACTCATTCGCAACACATGTCACAGCGATACGTGAAACTCCGTGTCTCGAATATAAGAAAAGACACGATGTCGTTGTCGTCAAAGTACACGATTACTGTGGAGACACCGCCGAATTCTAATATTATTGCTCCGGGACCGAGTTATCTTTTTGTGTTGAGTGATGGTGTGCCGGTTAAAATGAGTGTTCATGTTTTGTTGGGATGATCGTGAAATCTGCTGAAGCTGAAATGGACCAATGAGATTAGAGAACAGAAATTAATCTTCAGCCACCAAAACTATTTTTTATATATATTTATTTATTAGCATATTCATTAACATTAACACTAATTTGTAAACTAAAACTGCATTCTACGTATACTGTATCACAAAATCCCAAATAAGGAATTATCATAGTCAACATTCAATGTAACTTTATTTCCAAAAAATTTAAAGTTCCCGAGTGATGCATTCATTCTACATAAATATAAAACTCGCATCTTATTGTCATTTTTTCTGTCACATTTTTATCTGTGTATCAAGAATAAAAAATAATGAGACTACCAACATCTATTGTATTGGCGTTAGTAACAGTTTACATCGTTCCATTGATATTTGCACAAAACGAATATTCGAAATTATTTAACGGTATTAGTGTTAGTGTTGGTAGTGCTGGTGGAAATTTAACGGTATTAGTGTTAGTGTTGGTAGTGCTGGTGGAAATGGAGGCAATGCATATGGGTATGGAGGGTATGGAGGCAATGCTGGGAATTATGGAGGCAGTGGCGGAAAAGTCAATAACAGCATTGCTTATGGAGGCAATGGGGGAAGTAGTTATGGTTTAAACGATTCCACAGTATACATCCGAGCCTACGAATTCCCACCACGACCACAAATCGAATACTTGTATTCTAAACCCATTTTTGACAACGCGGTAAAAGTTCCGCCAGAGATTCTGTGCAACGACGACTACAAAAAAATCTCCAAGATCTATACTGATTATGTGGCCGATAATTCGGTCGATTCGAAATTCGCATCGTTGTTTTCGTATGTGAATAGTTTGAAGAGTAATTTGACCGCGACTAGTTCGGGTGTTGCTGTCGCTACTTCGTCAAAAGAGGTTGGGAATGATAGTACGTCGAGTGGTGGACGTAGTACTGGTGGTGTCGAAAGAATTGTTGGCGTTGTTGTGTTGGGGATTTTGACTTCATTTGTTTTTAGTTAAATTTGTCATTCTTTGTAAAATTTTTCAATTTCTCTTTTAACATCTTATCTTTTTAGTGTGATATCAAACTCAGATTGTAAGTTGGTATTGTCTAAATACTGATATGTGAAATGTACATAGACAAGATCTTTAAAACGATTACAGGTGATTAAATTTAGGGACTGTAAAAATTCGGATCTGACTAAAAGGTCCAAGTGGTTCTCAACTTTATCTCAGATTTCCAAAATTTGGGGGAACACTCATTGACTTGTAACACGTTTAATGATTGGCTGAATTCTGTATAACACCATTACTAAACAAATATCTTTTGTTTTGTGATTTGATCCAGCAGATTCTGGCTGGAACTCCTACCAATAAAAAGAAGTGCTAAATACTCACTAAAAACATGAAATCAACTTGAAAATTGATTAAAATATTACATGTAATAAAATGAAAATGATAACCAAACTTATTTTTAATAATTAACAACTTATATTATTAGTTTCTAGTTTAATTTCATATTGAATTTTCTAAATATAAATATTTAATATTTTTTTTTATTAGTAAATATTTAATTTTTTATTTTGATATTATTGCAAATTTTAACTTGTTTTTTATTTGGTTTTATATCAAATTTGTATAATATTATTAAATATTTATATTTTTAGAATATATAATTAGATCTTTATTAATATTATTTGATTTTGTTGAATTATAATTACAAAGATTTAGTTAAATTTTTATATATAATCAAATTCTGAAATTTTGTCAAGTTTCAAAATTTGTTATAACTATATAGTTTATCAAAATTTTGCTAAAATATTTTTAAAAGAATTTAGATAAATATTCTTAAGTTAAATCTTTCTATAATTATTATTTTCATAAAAATAAAAATTGTATGATTATAAAAAAATAAAATTATAAAGAAAGTTTTTACTATATTTATATAGTAAAAATTGAAATTTTTGTTTTATATAAATATTTTTTATTTTTATATCAAAACAAAAATTATAAGTTATAGTTTAATATATTGTTCCAAGTTTATTTACTAATCATTAAATTAGCTTGCAAACTTGAAATTAGATTGGAAGAGAGAATTAAACAATAAATAAAATATTAAAAAAAGAAAGATATCTAAATTCTATCAATTTCTATGAAAAATTGTAATAATTTAAAAATATAATAATATATAAGAGTTATAGAAAAGTAAGATCAAAGAAGAGAGAGAGAAAATATAAAAGAATAAATAATAAATAATAAAGAAAAATTTAAAATATTAATTTTTGTATTTGCATCAAGCTTTTCAAAATTAAGATAATATAATTAGTAATAATAATAACAAAGACTCTTTACTTTGTTCTTTTCACAAATAAAAAATATCAAAATATCATATTCAAAAAAATAAAATAATAAAAATTAAAATATTAATCAAATTCAATAAATCTAATAATAGTAATTTGTCTAGTATAATATAATATAAAGCCAATAATCTAATAATAACAATTTGTTTAGCATAATATAATTTAAAACTACTTGTATTCAAGCTTTGATATGTATAATTGAAAATAAAAATGACAAATATTATTTGAAAAAAGATTTTTGTTAAGAAAGAATTTTATTTTTTATTTGTAACATATTGAGTTAAAATTTAAATATCTTTATTTATATATTTTTTGAAAATATAATTTCAAAATATGATAATTAATTAAAAACAAGATAATTTGATAAAATTAATAAGAAAGTAAAGTAAATTATCTATAATGATATTTCTGAAAAATAGAAAGTGACTATATTCATATAAAAGTTCAGATTACTAAATTATCAAAACTTATAATTAAAATATCAAATATTAAAATAATGAAATTAAATATAACTTTAACAAGAAACTAATAAAATTAAAATAAATAATTATTAAACTTTCTATCAAAGCTTTTTCAAAGTATTAATTAATAATAATTATATAAATACAAATACAAATATAAAAATAAATATTATTTCTTTTAGATTAGTAATACAAAATCAAAATAATATAATATCTTTTTGATATTTCTCAAATTACAAAAATAATTATAATACAAATAAATAATATAAATAATAAATATAAATAATAAATAAAATATAAATAATAATTTCTTGCTAAAATGATATAATTAAAAGATTAAAAAAATATAAGTTACAATCAAATTTTAATAAAGAATATTTTTGTAAAATATAATTTGATAACTTTATAATGATTTTAAGTTAAAATACTTAATATAATATAAGATAATATTAATATAATACAAAGAAAATTAAATATATAAAAAGATTCAATTAAAATATAAAAATAGAATACATATTAATCTTAATAAAAATAATCTAATTTATAATAAAGAATTAATTAAAATATCTTAAATAAAAATCAATTAGATTCATAATAATTATTAATTTTTATTAAATACTTTCATTATATAAGAGAAATATTATTATTATAAATAGATATTGAACTTTTTGATGCTATACTTATCTAATTGGTCTTTTATTCTAGTATATTAATAAATAGCTAAATAATATATAATATATTATAATAGTGATAAAACTCTTTACTAAAGAGTTTTACTTCACAAAACTTTACAATATTATTTCAAGTTATAATCATCATTTTTTGTTATTATTTATTATTGTTATTCAACTAATAATTAATATTAATTGAATTTTTATATATATTTAAGTATTCATATTGATAACAAAAAATTATTAATAGTAATTATAATAACTAATATATAAATATTGTATTAGTATTTAAGATATAATAATAATTAATAATAATAATAATTCAATTTTTTTATAAAGAGTACACACCAAAAAAATTATTGAGCTTTTACATATAAAAATATTTCAAAATGATAATAGTGATTATATCTATAGTAATTTATTTTGATTATAACTAACTAATATTTTTAACAAAATAAAATGATAAAATTAAATTTAAGACAAGACTAAACTAAGAGAAAACTTAATTAAAATTTACTAACTTTAAAAATAAATCAAATTAATATAACTAAACTAAATAAACTTAAAACCAAATCAAAAAAACTTAAATAAAATTCAAAAGAACTTAAATTAAACTAAGAAAACTTAAAATAAAAAATAGAGAACTTAAATTAAACTTGGAGAACTTAAATTTTATTAATTATTAATACTTGTATTCATACATATTTTTATATAATAATAGTATAATATGATATAGTAATATACAATATAATATAGTTATAATATAGTATATAATACAGTAGATCTATATTAATATTATAAAATTATTAATTTCTTCTAATTATATAAAAAATTAATTATATTATAATTAATAATCTTGTTCTATATTAAAATATCAATCACAAAATAAAAAATAAAAGTTAAATAAATATGATTTCAAAAATTATTTTAAATAAATAATATCTAAATTGTCAAATAGACCAAATTATAACTAGAGCTTCTTTTTTAATAGTATTATATTATCACTATTTGATATTTTAATCACATATAAAATAGTATATAATATAATTTTAATAAATATTTATATTTTCTTTTATATTTTTCTATTTATAATTTTATTTTTAATTATTTAATTTATCTAATTTATATATAATTTATCAAAATATCAATTAATTCTTCTTAATATTACATTATTTAATATTATTAGATCTAAATTTATTATATTTTAAATTAATTTTGTTTAATATTAATTAATGTAACGCTAATGTCATTCTAATTTTAATTATATTACTTAGATTAAATTAGTATTATACTTATTATTTCTTGATGTTATACTTCTTCCAAATTTATCTTATAATTATTTTTAAGTAACATCAATTATCATATAAATTTGTATTACATTTACATGTATTTAAACAAATATAATTTAATATAAAATAACAAGAATCTCAGCAGTAATTTCGAAAGTAATAAAAGTATAAAAGTTAATTAATATTTCTAAATAATCTTTTGCTTATTGTTATTTTTGATTTATTATTTACTTAACTTTGACTTATTCAACTAGTGAAAGTCATCTTTTATATTTTAATAAATTATTTGCATTTTTGAATTATAAAATACTTGCTCAATTAGTAAAAGTATTAGAATATATTTCTTTTTAATATTCTCTTCCAACCATTTAATATTCAATTCTCTCAAGTATACATAGTCACTATTATCATTTTTATATAATTTTTAATTAATTACTATAATTAGTTAATACTTTGTCTATTAATATAAGAACAGTAACAATATCAAGTTTTAGCTAATTTAAGAAAAATACTAGAATATATGATTACTCATCTTTAGTTCTGATTATCTTTTGTAAGAGTATGACTTACAGTTCAGAGTCAAAGACATTAGTATATAAGTATAATTTTTTTGTAAAGTTTGAATAAATTAATATTAAATACTTCTTTTTGATTAATAAAGATAATATTATTGTACAATAGTTTAAATAATAGTACAATTTTTTTGTTTTAAACTTACTTCAAAGTTTCATAAGAAAGCTTGATATAATGAAAAAATTTCCAGCTCAAGAGGTTCGTTATATCAAGATTTGATTATATAACATTTATTTGAATTTTGCACATTAATTTTATGATTTGATTGGTGCATAATTTTTTTCACTGTGACAAGAGTATTATTATAAGTTTTTTTACTAATCATTAAATTAGCTTACAAACAAGAATCTGAATTGGGAGAGGGTATAAACTGATAAAGAAAATATTAATAGAAAAGAGAGGTATCTAAGATCTATATTAATTTCTATAGAAATTGTGTTTACTTAAAAAAGAAATAATAATGTGTGAGAGTAAAGATCAAAGAGGAGAGAAAATAAAGAAGTAATAAAAAGGATTCTAAAGAGTGATTCTATACTTGTATAAAGTTTTCTAGAACTAAGATAATATAATTAATAATAACAATAACAAAGACTCTTTTACTTTGTTCTTCTCACAAGTGAGGAATATTTATTAATAATTAAAAATTCAAATAACAAAAAGTAAAAATACTTATAAATCCAATTTCAATAATTTCCAATATAGCAATTTGTTCAGCAGAATATAATATAAAGTTTAATAATTCAATAATAGTGATTTGTTTAATATAATATGATATAAAGTTCAAAGTTAATAATAATGATTTGCTCAGTACAATATGATATAAAATCATCAGCAATTTGATAGGTTCAATATGATATAAAACTATTTATATACAAAATTTGAAGTATATAAAAAAAATAAGAGACAGGAAGTATTTGGAAAAAGATTTTTGTTAAGAAAGATTTTATTTTCAATTACAACATGTTGAGTTAAGATTCAGACAGCATCACTATTTATACATTTTTCAAAATTATAAAAAGTGAAATAAACATTATAAAAATATATAAAAGTGAAATAACTAATTATAAAAGTGAAAAGTGAAATTTCGGAAAAGTGAAAAATAAAAAGTGAAATAATAAAAAGTGAAATAATATATATAAAAATGAAAAATAAAAAGTGAAAAATTGAAAAGTGAAATAATAAAAGTGAAAAAAAAAATGAAAAGTGAAATAATAAAAGTGAAATAATATATATAAAAATGAAAAATAAAAAGTGAAAAATCAAACAAGTAAAATAATAAAAGTGAAAAAATGAAAAGTAAAATAATAAAAGTGAAATAATATATATAAAAGTAAAAAATAAATTGAAAGAGTGAAAAATTGAAAGAGTGAAATAACAAAAGTAAAAAAAATGAAAAGTGAAATAATAAAAATGAAACAATACTAAGAGATTTTATCATTATATGAATATTTTTAGGATTTTCATGTTTTTCAATTATTTTTGAATTTGCAATTTTTATGTTATTACTATAATAGTATTATTATTATTGATTGTCATCATTATCATTATCATTATCATAATTTGTGCTCGAGAATTGAATTTGGGTTGAGAATTAATTCTCTCAAATTGAAAATGGATTAATCGAATTTATTTAAAATTAATAGATTAATCGAAATCATTCATAGAATCGATTCTGAAGTTGAGAGTCAATTCATATTCTTATATAGAACTTGCTTCATGCATATTGTTGTCATTATCTCCTGTCTTTGATATAATTATGTTAGATAGTGGTATTTGACATTCCATTTCTAAATGTTTCTCTATTTTTTGAATGGCATAAAACTGTATGAAATCTATTCATACAAAATTAAAAAACTTTGAAGCTGAAGAACATTCGATTTGTAACAGATGATTGTCCCAATAGAGTTGCCACTATTGTTATTATCATTAAAATAATTGGTTTAATATTATCTGACCATTTTTGTTCTACAAAATATATATTATTCATACTGAAATTGTTACTTCAAATTAAAAAAAATTCAATCAGGTTTAACGTTAGAAAAACGCCTTGTCATATGATGATGAAAATAGTTTAGAACAATGTAAAATTGGCTTCATTTATCAAATTGGCGTGGTATTTGAAATCAACAGTGAATAAATGAATGGACAATCTAATCTTTGTTAAGAAGAAATGTAATAGTAAAAGAAAGCCACTGTAAATTATTGTACTCCTCCTTTTGAATTCTGCAAGAAACGTTAAAGCAAAAAATTTTCTCGTATTACATATTATAGAATTCGAAATGAATTTTGGACTCAGATGTCAAGATCTTGAAATAGAAAGTAAAATAAATTTATATGTGAACTGTTAGTAAAACCAAGCAAAATTTTTACTTACGACCCATATTAATAAAGGTAAATGATTCGTTCTATATATAATAATAATGTATTGTCAGAAATTTACGTATCTATCTTAGTATGTATAATGATATATGCACGTAGTTACTCAAGTATACGTACCGAAGAGTCAACTAAAAATAGGATTATCGTTAAAATCTTGATATTTGAGGGCAAGAGGTTTGTACACAAATGAATATTTTATAAGAAATATAAACAAATTTTTATTCATGAACTTTAAATAAGAAATTGGTTACAATGTCAAGGTTTAACATGATAATGCTTATAATAAAAAATGTTCACAAGATTCTATTCCAGATATTTGTGAAGTTTCATAAAGTTTTGCACATTAATTAATTCATGAGATGTTATACAAAACGTAACATCGAACCTTCTCAGACATATGGGCTTGAGGCTTGTATTTCCAAATTTAGAGAACGGTTAAAGCGTAGTCCATCACGTGATATATCTTAAAAATATTAAAAGGTAATTTCAACGTTAGGGTTAGGGTTGGGTTGGAAGGAGGTCAAGGTTATATTTAAAATTGCCTTCCCGACATTTTTAATTTAATGCTCCAAAAAAGATTTAAGCACCTGTTTTCAGTATTTTTTTCATTTTTTTTGTCTTTGCTTCAAATTTGTTTTGCCGGGTTGATTAAAAATTTACGCATCCGCATTGGTTTGTTTTTCGGACATATTATCGGATGGACTACGCTTTAACCGATTATTCCCAAATTTAGAATTAGGCTGGTTTGGGAAACTGGTGACTTTATTACGAAATTTGGGGGTAGATTTTGATTGGTAACGCTAAGATATTTTTGACCATCATTATTTTCACATTCTTAATTCTCACGCTCTTTATCGTTATTCTTTATTCCCATACTGCTTTATACAGAGCGAGAGGTTTTTCTTTATATCCGTATTCTTTATTTCTATACTGTTTATACAGAGGTTTTTCTTGTATTTTTTATCCATATTCTTTATTTCCATACTTTTTATACAGAGGCTTTTCTTTTGTTTGATGTCCGTTTTTTTCTGACCAACTCTCAACTTAGGGGTTCAAGAAATTTTTGGTACATTATTTTGAGCAGTTATCTCTTTGTTATGGTCTAGCTACTGGGTAGTATCCTTTCAGTCTTTGGGCTGTTTGTG
>CAJVPL010001027.1:0-17346 GCA_910591945.1 Ambispora gerdemannii | reverse complement strand
ATTAAGAAGTATTAAATGTAGATCTGTGTTAAATTCTACATGTTATGCAAGAAAATGATAAACATAACACGAAAAAGAATAAATATAATACAAGAAATTACAAGGGTATGTGAAATTTGTTACATATGAATATTTAAAAGAAATTATTTCTAATAGAGGTACAGTATTTGTTAATGATCTAATTACAAAACATCTAAATAAATATCAAGTAAAATATTAACTTTCAGCACTATATCATTTACAAATAAATAATCTAATAGAATGCTTAAATAGAATAATTTATATAGTACTCACAAAATATGTACAGCTATATAAATAAAACTGGAATTATTATCTTTCAAATATTTTATTCACATATAGAATAATAAGACAAAGTACTATTCAGTTTGAATTATTTTATCTAACAAATAATCAACAAGTAAATATACCATTTGATATTTAATTGGAACTATCAAATGATCAAAAAACAATATTAAAAGAACAAATAGTTCAAAGAGCTTGTAAAATTATTGATCAACTAGAAAAAGATCATAAATTAACTTTACAAAATATTCAAAAAGTACAATTGAAATAAAAAGAATATTATGACAAAAATAAAATTACTCAAGTATTTGAAATTGGTAACAAAATTCTAATGAAGTAATAAAAATTTAATATTAATATTATGATAAATTTGAAGAAAAATAAAAAAGATTATTTTATATTTGTAAAAATACTTTCTTATGTGAATAATGTTAAGATAAATTTATTAATTATTATAAATAAATTATATCAATTGAGATAATTTTCAGTTTAATTTTAATAAAGCTTATTTTTTATTTATTAAATAGTAAAAAGATCTAAAGAACTATAATATAGAATAGAGATATTTAAATATATAATTGATATTAAATAAATTACAAATAAATTAATAATAAAATAGAGAACAATTAGTTCTAAATTATTAATCTTAAAGATGACGCATCTTCAAGTTATACTATACTTAATTAGATATATATGAAATATAAATAATAATAAAAAATAATTAATACAAATTTAAAAATAATAAATAAAAAAGAAAAAAGAAAAAGAATTAAAAACAAAGTATATCTAAATTAATAATGTAATCTATATTTTATATCTAATCTATTTTGCAAAATATTAAGAAGTATTAAATATAGATTTGTATTAATTTCTAATATGTTATACAAAAATGATAAATATAACACGAAAAATGATGGATATAATACAAGAAATTATAAGGTATATGAAAATTATTACAATATTCATGATAAATTTGATAAAAAAACTTATAATTGCACATACTTAATAAAAAAATTCACATAATAATGATTATTTAAAGCTTTATATTGAATTGAATAAATTAGAGTCTACTATAATTATTTGAGTTTTTATAATAAAATTCTTAAATAGAAAAACTGTTACCATTTAATATTTTAAATTACATGTAAAATATCCTGTGATATAATTTTGATAATTATTTATATTTCTATTTATAATTTTATTTATTTTATTTTGTTTAAATTACTTAATTTACACATAATTTATCAAAATGCTAATTAATTCTTTTTAATATTGCATCATTTATTAATTTATTTTATTATTATAATATTATTGAATTTAAATTCATTCTATTTTTTTTGTTTAATATTAATTAATATAATACTAATATTACTCTAATTTAAATTGTATCACTTAGATTAAATTAGTATTATACTTATTATTTCTTGATATTACACTTTTTCTAAATTATTTTTATGATTATTTTTAAGTAATATTACTTATTATGTATATCTGTATTATATTTACACATATTTAAACAGATATAATTTATATAAAACAACAAATAATTTAGAAATAATTTTGAAAATAATCAAATAATAAAAGTATAAAAGTTAACTAATATTTCTAAATAAGTTTTTATTTATTATTATTTTTGATTTATCATTTATCTAACTTTGACTTATCCAACTAGTGAAAGTCATCTTTTGTAATTTAATAAATTATTTACACTTTTGAATTATAAAATACTTGTCTAACTAGTGAAAGTATTAGAATCTATTTCTTTTATATTCTTTCCCAATCATTTAATATTTAATACATACAGTTACTATTATTATTTTTATATAATTTTTAATTAAATATTATAATTAGTTCATATTTTACCTATTTATATAAGAATGATAACAATATATATATTACCTATCTTTAATTATAATTATAATTTTAAACTTTTTTATTATAAAAACTTAGTCTATTTCATCTTTTAATTAATAGAAAGAATAATATATAATTAATTTGAAATATATAAAAATGATAACAATATATAAATTCTTTCACCTAATTTAGTTTTATATGTTATTCATATATATTTTTAAAACAAAGCTCATAATTATATAAAATAATAACAATATTAATTAATATTTGTTATTATTTTATCTTAATAAGCTTAATATTAATAATATTATTAAAAAACATATATTTGATAAGAAAATTTCATGATTTATAATATTATAATTGTATAATTTTTATTTAGAAAAGAAAATATAATCACATAATTTCTGTTTTTATAAAAAACAAAAAATAATTCACTTTGTAAAATATATTATAAAACAAGTCAATTAATATTTTAAAAGAAAATAATTTTTGTAGCATTTGTCCAAGAAAATTTGTATAATATATAACTATGTTCAGCAAATAATACTTCATGAATTTATTTTATTTCCAATAATCATATAATCAAGATCAAAATTAAAGAATTCTATATTATTATAATTTTTGAATTAAGCTTGTTACCTGTAATTGTTTTTGCAAAGTTGTAATATTGCAACATATATATTATAATTTGTTATAATAATTACAATCAGCAAGTTTACTCTGGATCATAGCTAAAACTTTTTGTAAGCCAGCTTGCAAGCCAAACTTTCTATTTGTCACATTCTGTATTAATTTATTTATTAATAAATGTCATATAAAAAAGCTCACAAGTATAAATATCTATTTGTCATTCCTGTGTTTGGTTTACGAGCTGGCTCGCAAGAAGCTTTAATCACAGTTATGATATATTTTTTATCTCTGTAACCAGTGTTGTCAACTGGATCATACTGGACTTAGTTCAATATTGCGCCACTGGACCACTGGGCTTAGTAATTTTATAAGTCCAATATAGTCCAGGCCAGTAACTTCTGGTTACTGAACATAGTAAAATGACAACACTATCTGTAACTCTTCCTTAACTAAACTGTTATTTCTTGGATACATGATAACCATCTTTGTTAGAATTTTGATTGTTCTTCTCGTGACTTGGATCGCGATTATCGTGATTGTTATTACTGAACTTGGATATCTAAACTAAGCTGAACTGATTTTATCTGAAAGTGCAACCTACTTCTTAAATTCTTTTAGTTCCTTCCCATTGCCGACGTTCTTCCTATAATCACTTTTGCCAGCTACATCGGCTAGTTTGGCATCAAGACCGTTATCCTGATCCCGGAATAATGAGTAAGATCGTCTGACTGCATAAATTATATTGAGGATAAAATGAAAAACTTCACCATCAAATTCTATCAGAAATAATTTTTCAACAATATAAAAGTTAAAATCGATGACATCATTATGTTTATTTTATGTATTTATCAACAAATGTAATGTTGTGCCTCAGATTACGATTTGCCTCACGCTTCACGTGTTAATTTTTGGCCAACGTCCCGAACCCTAACCTTAACACCTCTAGCTTAATTTGATCTGAGGCTCACAACTGTAAACTATCATATAGGATAAATAGGCTTCTAAACTCTACGTCGTTGTTTGCGTCCGTGATCATTTTCCAGATGTTGAATTAAATGGTAAAGTTTGTATAAACGCAGATGGCAGGTGTGTTGTGTATTCTCGCTTCTCGATGATCCCGATGATTGCGACGCTTCCTAATTGAACCCATGAAATATATGAATGTTAATATCTAGTAAAAAGAATAAATGAAGAATAAAAATAACATCCATACACTCAATATAAAATCTAACAAAATATCTCCACCTTCAATGTCTCTCCACCCGTGATTATGACGCTGCAAACCTCTCTTGTATACATGAATCTGTTGGTTTTCTGGAAAACTGGATCAATACCCACCCTAGCTGTATAGATGATTCTTCCGCAAAGTAACTATTCTTGAATTTTTTATCTAGTTCATCAAATTTTGACGTTCCAGATCTCCACGACAAATATAGAAAGGACCTAAACTGTGTTTCAATCAGCCTGCGATAAACATCCTTGGGTGTAAAAGTTACGTCCAGCGCTCGGATTTCCCCGTGTTAATTTGAAACCCCCGTGAAGAAGTCACCATTTGCTGAGTTTGAATTCGAGTTGAAGATCGTCGCGACAACAACTTCCTTGTCAATTGTAGTCGGATGCATGGGTACAAGCTTGCCAGATTTGAACTCAAAGTGGTCAACGGGTTGCCCGTTGATTTCAAAGAACGAGTCTTAAGTTTGTTGTGGTATTTTGTGTATACCCGAAACGCTATTCTAATAAAGATTAATGTTAATTAACGTTAAAGGTTGAGTTTGGGTTAGGGCTAGGGCTAGGTTACGATTATATGTAAAATTCCCCCAGCATTTTTGATGAGTATACACAACACTGTTAGAGTATAATATAATCTATACTCTATTGGTTACAGTTCAGTCACTGTACCCAGTGTTGTCCGGCGATTTTTGGCGGATAAAGGACATGTCCGAAAGTCCACAATCTCAACATAGGCTAGCATTAAAATCCCTTGGCCAAATTAACAAGCGATGTGCCGGCATTAATACTAATAGACGCGAACATAAAAAAATTCCGAACTGTCCCATATCCTTGCCAAGCTGATCAAAAATTATTGTCTATTATTGATAATGAATCACGTGATATTGTAAAATGTCAAAGATTGAGTGTTTCACTCTGACGCGCGGTTATAGCCTACGTGACTTTCACTGATGGATATTTTTCCGGCCTATCCGTTCAATCCTTTTTAGTAATATTACTTTTCGTACTTTTTTGATAATAACTTTTTTTGCTACTTTTCTCTTTGATTGTGAGCAATGAAAGGGGAGGTTGATGATATTTTAACTATCTCTACGCCGGATACTGGTCTCGTCAGACTAACGATATTAAGATACCACATAACACATACTGAGGACAAAAGTCACTTTGTGGGTTAGTTTTTATTTGTGGAGTTTTATTAATAAAATATTCCTTATGGAAATTACTATGAACTAATTATATTCTTGGTGACATCATGTCAAGTGTTATAACTTAAAAAGGAAAGATAATATAAAAAATAATTTAGCAAGATGACAGTGATAGATTTATTATGTACAAGATCTACATGCGATACGATAATCTATCAATGTGATGCAGCTGAGCCCCGCCTGACACAACTCTAATATGAAGCTCGGCTCGCGGAGAGACAACTCGGTGAATTCCACTCCACCTCTCCATTCCAAACCGCTCGAGATGTGGGCCGAGAACCAAGGCCCCGCAGACTTGGAGGAGGGCTAGACTAGATAGCGGATGCTGCGGCCATATCAGGGTAGATCCAAGGTTTTCCGTTACCCGAACTGCGGTTGCGATGTTAACGGTGCGCTCAACGTTTCCTCACCATCCACAAACCGATGGAGCCGGCTCATGCCTACCTCCCGGGACCTTAATCTGGTCCTTGCAGGACTTGTACATGATTCATATATATGAATATTATACACTGTTAAAAAAGAATCACTATATATTAAATATATAATAGTCCAAAATTATTATTTTTCATATATTAATTAATCCTAATTTACATAACAATGCAGGACATGAGCCAAAAAATAACTAACATCAAAATACTTTTGTATACTAATATAAAGTATAGGAAAAGAAATAAAACAACAAAATTTAAATAAATTGTGCTGTGCAATTTGCGTATTTGGAAGGGAAATTATAAAAAATAACGCATCGCAGTAATGTGATCGACTCTAGGTGTATCGCTATATAGAAGAGTTGCCAGTTATCAAAGATGGCAACGAATATTATTGAAATAAATACCAAGCAATTTTGCGATTACAAAGAAATTCCATAATGCATAATGTTTAATTACGTAGCTCCAAGCCTGCAATAATATCCTAAAAAATATAATAAAATTCGTCAATTATCAAATAATACTGAGATCAATTAATAATTTGTATATACCTGAAATTTGTTAATGTTCCGTAAAAACCAGTCTCCATATCGCCGACCAATTTTAGATTCGGCTATATGAACCATATCCTTTTGTGAAAATTGTAAAGATTTAAAAAAAAGTATAATAAAATAATTGAATTCAAAAACTCTTTAGTGTTAATACCTGCTTCAAACAGAAATCAAGGTCCGAGGTTGTGACATATTCACCCTCTAACAAAGTTCCACTATTCCACTTTTGCTGTCGAGACTTTTGCTTAAATATGAGCAATTGAGTCCTGGATGCGAAAGTGTGCGTATTAAATAAAGGTTCAGCACATCAGAGTGTGAATTTAGTTTCAATCAACTAACCTAAGTTCTTTGGAATCTATATCCAAGAAAGTTGCTAATTTATCTATTCCCATAGTGGTATATAATTTAAGGTATGAGCGTACTGTAGGTATAAGTATTTGGTGTCGTACCTCGGCAAGGAAAATTTTAGCGTGGTGATGATGAGGTTCCTGTTAAATGAGAGTAAAATAAATTATTAATATTCAAATTATTTAAGTTTTTCATCAAAAATAAGCAACAAACAATATAATTAGATACAATTGACTGTGCTAGGCTGTTCGGATCTTCGAAATTTGGACCGATAGGAGAAATAAATTTGGGGCACGCGTACAGGAATAAATCTTCAAAAACAGGGATGCCCTCTTCCCTATTTTATAAGAGCCAAATGAAATATCAATAGTATAAACATGACAATTGAATCCCCGGATAAAATTTTTACCTACCCTTTCTGCATTTTTGTTAATTGTTCCCCATATTTTTCCCTTAGATGCGAATGAATATTTTCATCCAACCGTGTCGGGCAAAGTGCGATACAAATAGCCAAGAGCGCATACATTTGATCACCCTTTTTATTAATCTGTAATGAAATAATATATGAAAAATATTTCTATATTGCGCGTAATTGATGTTCTAATATAAGTAAAAGTGCTTAATTAACTCTTTACCTGATCAAATTGATAAGAGCGAGTATGGTACATTTTTGTTCGTGCAATGAATACAAGGATATGTGAGAAAGCCTTAATCGCATCTGCATATCTTCGCATCATCATATACGAAAAGCCGACATAATAATATGTTGTAACATGACACGCGGTGACACGCGCAAACAGTGCCTAGAATGAATGAAAGCATCTCGAGATTAGAATAACTTAACAAACTCAAAGAAAATCATAATTAAAGAAAAATAGGGCACCTTTTTGTTCAACTCAATATTATCCATCATTTTTAATGCTAAAGTATAATCACCCAAGAGACAATGAACACGCAAAAGTCCAATAATACTAAAATATCCCAACATTTTATATAAAGGTCGAGATCCATATTCGCCTGCAGCTTCACTATCATTTATTAAAAAACGTTCGAGTATGAATGAAACTTAACGAGGATTAAAGCAAGTTAAATACATTTATATCACATACACCATATCGCCACCATGTTTGCTAACCAGCAATTGTTCAGTAATTCTAGATTTCGTAATCAAAGAGTATAAAACATTCAACACACTATAACAGCTCCAAACCTGCATGCGAATTATTAAGAACATTAATCAGCCTTCAAATATCATACATATTATCAAAAAAAGAATTTCCAATATTGACACCTGAATATTGTCGCGTAACAAAGAAATTTCTTCTTCAGTTTTATTCTTGAGTCGATTACGATAATTACAAAAAGATTGGAATTGGTAAATAAATTCATCAATAATATCCCAAAGCCATTGATTGGGAAGCTCCAAAGGAACAGGACCATCAGAATCTTGATTTGTAAAATGAAGTATTATCAATAATTACGAAAATTCGACAGTTTTTGATTTTTGAAAAAAAAAAGATTTTTACTTAGTATGTAATTGAAGAGATCACAATAATTCTCATAAGAATGGAAACGATGCTCAATGGTGGGTGTAAGTTTCGAGTAAATATGGCGATAATACAGTTCACGATACAAGGTCAAAAAAACTTGATCTATAAAAACATTCAGATAAAAATCGGTGAAATTAAAAATATTCATTAATTCAATGATATCTTTAGATCCTACCATCATTGACCAACGGTGCAATAAAATCAGCTTCAGGCCAAGGTTGTTTCGGATAGAATTTCTCAGTCAATTTATTAAATGAAGTCTCATAGATGCCATGCAACTCGTATACGTTATTTTCCAGAATGTTACGGTGGAAATAGACAACAAAATTTTTGACCACATCGGGTATTTGTAGTATTTGTGCTTCAGCTGCATATTGTTGTTGCTGTAGAAGCATTTGTTGCAATACCAGTGGGTCTTTATAAAAACGTCAAATGTTTATTAGGTCCACGCGATTATAAAAGCTTAATTTGTTAACTTGTAAACTTTTACTACAATCTATTCTATACCTTCTTCTAGTAAATCATCTTCTACCCCTATATACGAACTGTTAACTACTAAATCTATTTCAGAAGACAAATCGACGTCTTCCACTTCTTCATAACCTTCTTGATCCATCATAAGTAAAAAGTGAAAATTTCCCTATGATCTTCCTGCAAAATATATGCCGATCGATCGATAAGATCTTACAGATTAATCAAAAATTTTATGACAATCAAAGATGTTTATTGACTTGGGATTATGTGCCAAGTTCTAAAAAAAAACAAAATACAAGAAAAAAAACAATAAACCCAACATTCAGAACTATAATAAATAATTTTTTATATAAATATATGTGTATGTATATATAAGTGAGGGGAATGTGTGTGAAAAAAATTTACAATAAATGATGCATTACGATCAATCGAATTTGTTTTCGAATGTTGTATAAAGTCCTCAAATTTTCATCAAGAATAAAGAAAACTTACAAATCCATTGCATAGGATAATAAAATAATTTTTATATGTATATAATTTATTTAAATTTACATTATAGGATGCACCATTGGCATCCTGATGCATTAGAATTATACATAACCACGAAGGGTTTTCACGAGGCACCTGTTAGTTAAATTTTATGTAAGAAACATGAAATTACTCAATATAAATAGCAAAGATTTTATTATATAACTTTACCTTTTTATGCCCACACCTTTTGCATCTCCCTCTCGCTCATCGTGTAGCTTCGTCCTCGTGGAACCCGTTCGTTTCCATTTTGAGGGACATTGAAGCTTTTTCGGCGAGTTCCGTTCCCACTGTTATTGAATGTTCGACCACTTTTGCCGTTTTTGGCAAAAGTTACATGAGCAACTTTCGCATGTTGTAGTCGAACATCCTGAGGAGGCAAAGTCTGATGACTGAAAGTCATTGACCTTCCGCGATTTATTTTCGTTTCACGCCCGTTAATGATGGGTGATTTTGTGGAATAGCGAGCGTCTTGAGAATTAAAACGTGCATCCTGTATCGAATATCTGACGTCTTGAATACTGAAACGCGCATCCTGTGGTGAATATCTGACATCTTGTGGTGTGTATCTTACATCCTGTTCAGAATGGCGCTCGTTCAATGAATAGATTTTTGATTCGGGAGGAGAATTATTTTTTAATTCTCCATTTTTTGACATGTTATTCGGAAGTGCAAGTGGAGATGACTTTTTGTGATTTTGACTATTAGAGACTGATGCCTCCAATTCTTGTCTGTGTCCTATTGTCCTTTGTATAATAGAAGACGTTTCTGGTTTTCCTTGTTGTCGAGCAGCATCTCGAAGATTTGGTTCACTTCTTTTCGGATATCGTGAAGATAATAGAGTATTACTTCGAATATTCGGAATACTTCGTCTTGGTCCCAAATAAATTTTTTCATCAGCGCCAGCGCCATCACCTTGAATTTTTTCTGTACGATGATGATTCTTTCGATTATCATATAAAGTATTCTTTGGATATTCATCAGGAGAATGTGGTGGACTGTTATTCTTAGAATGTGGTGGACTGTTATTCTTAGAATGTGGTGGACTGTTATTCTTAGGACTCGGTAAAGATAATCGCCTATTTTGAGAGTCCACCAGTCCATTGATTTTCTTTTCGGATTCTTTCCACGAAATTTTTGGATTGCTGGCATTCCATTGCCACTTATTCATTTTCGAAACAAGTGTTTGCTCATCATCTAAAAATTTCTGAAAATTGTCCATTGACGGATCGGAACACCACTCCAATTCAGCATTATTCAAGAAATTAATCTCGTGCATAGGAGTACCGGGCACCGTATCCTGATCACTTAAAGTGTTCCTTCGATTTTCAAAATAAGATGGAGGTTGTATAGTGTCGGGGTGTTTAAAACCTCTGTCATGATCTCGACCATTCGGATGATTTCCATTGACTGGAAATCCGTTGATGGCATTTCGACCAATATGAATTGAACGTGAATTATATCCGGAACTGTCTTCGCGGTTTTTAATTCTCCACGAAGGAGTTGGAGATTTTGTAATATAAGATGTGACTATTTCTGCTTCTGTTCCTGAACCGGTCGTTTCCCTATAATTAATATCAAGTACATATTGATGATTTATTGGAGCAATAAAATGCCAAATATTAAGAGATTTTACTTACGAAAGCACTTCACGTAAATAATCATAATCTGGATCTTCTGCGAATCTCAATGATCTGGTATAGTGTAAAAAGGTCATAAAACCTCTAGGGAGATCCTCACAAAGCTTCTCCAAGGAAAGTTCTTGCTTCCATTCTTTCATTTTTTTCCATCCTTCCTGTGCATTCCGAGCTTTAAGACCACTCCACGGTAACCTGCCTTTAAGAAGATCGATAAATAGATATCCAAGAGATTCTAGATCATCTCGTCTGGTATGAACTAGAAAGAGGAAATATGGTGAATATTACGTCACATTAAATAAATAAGATTCAATACTTTATGTCACACACCTTTTCCTTTATGAATATTTATGCTGGCATATCGTGCAGTCCCAGTTTTATACTTTACATATTGCCCCGAAATATGTTCACCAGTTATTGGGTCTCGATAGTAAGTGGAGAGACCAAAGTCGATGATTGAGACCGTGTGCTTGCTCTGATACAAGAGTTTAGTATCAGCCGGTTGAGCATTTGTTTCCTCTTCATCAGATTCATTATCGGATAAGTTTGAGGTTACAGGTAATTGGAATTCGCGTTCAAGAAGGAAATTGTCAGGCTTGACGTCTCGATAAACGATACCCTGGCTATGAACTCCTTCCATTATAGTAACCTATCATGTAAAATTCAAATTAGTCAATAATGTTGGACGCAATATTTGATTGAATCAACAAGATTTTACATACCATTTGCATCGCTAAGTCGCTAACAATAGGTACAGGCAATTTATCGAAAGTTGTTCGGACCTGCTTTAACGTTGGTCCAAGCAAATCCATGACGCATACTTTATATACACCGTATACTCCAAACCATTGGCATTTTGGTACAAAGTCTGTTGTTACAAAATAACAAAAATCGTAATATTTAATCTATAGTTTATGATGAAAAATAACATCATATTAAGAGTAGATAATATCTATACCGTATTGCTTTAATAGATTTAACAACTCAACTTCGTTCTCCAAATGTGTGTCGTCTAAAGTATCGATAGGTTCTCGTTTCGCAGCGTACTCCTTACCAGTAACATTGTGACGAACTATAATTTATTGAAAAATAATGAAACTGGTTAGAAATTTGTATTTTGTTATAAGTGAATCCATACACCAAAGACACTAACACTACAATTCATTCTTCTTTTACAAAAACAGTAACCGTTTCTTGAAAATCACGAGTAAAAAACACTATGCCTACCTCGAAAGACCTCGCCAAAGGAACCTTCGCCTATTTTTTCTTGGACTAACCAAGTTCCACCAATAATTACGTTGACCATTATTCAATAATAGTAATGCCAGTGGAAAGGGTGTGGTACTTTTCTCCAAAGGCCAACGCAAGGAGGAACGTGGTTAATTGAAAGTTATTATTTGGAGAAATCGATCAAGCGGCGTAATTAAATGTAGTAAATAGGGAGAAAAAGGATTGAATTCAAAACTAAGAAAGATTGGTTTTTCTTTTGTTAATGAAAAGAATAATAGTTAAATATGAATGATATAAAGAGTTAACAAGAAAAGCACATAAAAGAACCTTGTGCTGTTAATTCTTAGAAGCGTGTGTACACCGTGTGGAAAATTAATCGACAGCCTAACAGGGTTTTTTATAGTCGAGTAAAATAGGGTGACTTGATATTAGAATGCTTAACCGGATGAAGTTTCCCCATTTATCGGACTAACCAATTGGAACTCGCTCGCAAAGATTTTGTGATCTTCTGATTTTATTTAAGATGCAGATCGTATTAATCAAATGATTATATTTTGGTTTCACGGTCATTTGTGCTTTAGTTTCGTATGCAATTACACAACATATATGACCTAATTTAGAAAGATTACGACATTTCTTTTAGAACCTAATGTCGGACACAAAAATTAGTGTTTGAAAAAGAGAAGTTTGGGCCTTAGAATGTGGGGTTCATTCACTCAAAATCGATCAAAGCAAACACAAAAGTGTGTGAAAATAGAGTGGCATCGATCTACTTATAATTAGCATTGTGCGCATTCATGTTGGTATACATTGGATTCTTTATTACTGTATTGCATATGAAAAAAAAGCAGTGACCAGCACTTTAATAAATGCGCTTTGGTCAACTCATCTTTCTTTGCATAATAATTTCCCACAGTTATGTCTTTGCACATGGATGTTTTTCCGTAAAAAATAATTACCAATAAAATTACATGATAATCAATTGGAAATTGGAAATTTTAAATAAATTAGTGCATGCCTAAAAATATATTAATTATAGAATTCTTTAATGGATGTTAATTAAAGTAATTAATCATTCTTCGCGAGACTGGTCAATTATTTGTGTATGAGTCAAGAATTATCGTTCATTAAATTTTATTATTTTAGAAAAAAAGGATTTTTAAGTTATAATCGTAAAACACATCTTTAAACCTTATATCAATTAAATTTCCAATTCGAGCCAATTTTCTTGTTACTACGAACAGAAAAATATTAGGCTTCCAACTTCTTATGCAAAAAAGTCGGCGAGTGTTGATATATAGAGCATATACGTGAAAACGTCTTCTCATAAAGCAAAAAAATACTCGTGATTTTTTAATATCCAATCTAATAATATCTAAAACTAGCTCCATAACTTTCTTGTGGAATTCGATTTATATATGCGTGCGTTTGCTTGCCACTCTCGGCAATACATGTAGTTTGAGATTTTTTAGCTGTCTTACTATAAGCTATATCGATATGGGGCGTGACAAATATCGGCTGTGGTGATCCCATTCAAACAAAGATATCACCATTAGATTCACCTCAATTATGCAAATCTATTGGTGATATCTTTGTTCGAATGGGATCACTGAATGTTGAGATATCGGGTTCCAAAGTGACAAATTGATTTTTGAAGTTTCTGGTAATATATTGTAGGGGTGTGTACATCGGTCCCATGATTTGCAATGTAATATAAAAAATTTCTTAGTACATATTTAATAAATGATCATTCCAATAATCATTTCAAAGAGATCATCCATTTTATAAATTATCTACAAATACAGTATGTAAATATTGAAAAGTTAAAATATAAAAAATTTATTGTTTGTTTTATTTCTCTTTTAAATTAATTTATGACTAGAATAGTTAGCACTTTTATATAATCTCTTGTTTTAATTGTAAAGTTATTATAATTTTGTTTTATAATTTTTTATCTTAGTTATAAAATTATATTTCTTGCATATAATCTATTGTCTTAACTGCAAAGTTATTGTTACAAATTTGTTCATTGATTAGTAAATTAGCTTATAAGCTTAAAGAAGAAAAAATTAAACAAAAAGCCAAAAATAATAATAAAAAGAAAAAATATCTAAATTTTATATTAATTTCTACTAAAATTATAATAATTTGAAGAAAAAATAAAAGTATGAGAGAGTTATAGGAAAGTAAAAATTAAAAGAAAAAAGAAAAGTTATAAAATAAAAGAAGAATATATAACAAAGAGAATTTTATTGTGCTAATTTTTTGTATTAATATTAAATAATTTAAGAAAATATAATTAGTAATAATAAAAATAACAAGAACTCTTTTATTTTATTTTTTTCATAAATGAAAAATATCACAATAACAAATAATAAAAATATCAAAATATCGAAATTTAATTTAAAATTCTAATAATAATATTTTGATAAGCTCAATATAATTCAAAATTACTTGGAAATAAACTTTAAAATATAATTATAAACTATAAATTTTAATTTTAATTCTAATAAAAATAATATTTATAAAACATATAAAAAAAGTTTGGAAAAATATTAGTTTGATAAGATAAAAATATAAGAATCTATTAAGAAAATAAAAACAATAAATTATATAATTAAAATCTATAATATAAAAAAAGAAAAATTATCTTTAAGAATTAATCAAATTACTATAATTATATCTTTTTATAATTATATTATTTTGTTTTTTTATTTATATATAAAAAATTTCTCTTTATAATCATATAACTTTTATAGTTATTAAATTTTACTTTTCTGAAAGTAATAAATAGAGAGATTTATTAATTTTTATATTATTTCAAAATATTAAAAAAAATAATATATTAATTAATATTTTAATTTTCTTTAATAATAAAGAAAATCAAAATTAAAGATAAAATTATTAATATTAAATATACTAAAATATTGAAAGAATCTTAATCAATACTTTAAAATAATCTAATATTATTAAATTTAATAATTAAATTATACAAATAATATTTTCTAGTTAGTACTATTTGAAAATTTTTAATCAATAACTACTAGAACTGAGCCAAATAAAATAAATAAATTTGAATTAAATAATTAACAAGTTTTAAAAGTATTATTACAAGTTTGTTTACTAATTATTAAATTAACTTGCAAATTTAAATAAAAATTAAATGAAAATTAAATGAATAAACAAAATATTAATAGAAAAAAAATATTTAAATTCTATATTAATTTTTATTAAAATTATAATAATTCAAAAAAAAAGTAAGATTTTATTTTTTATATTTAAAAAATATAATTATAAGTAAATTTAATATAAAAACTTTTAATATAATGTTCATCAAAAGTAATATATCACTCTTGACTTTCTATTGATCATGTATAATATACCAAAATTTTTTAAGCACAAAAAATATTATAAATACTGATTATTAATATCTTTTATAAATTGATAAAGCTTTTATATTGAATATTATATATTTATATTTTAAATATATATATATATAATTAGTTATTTATTTCAATATTCAATAATTTAATTCTTAATATTTAATAATTCAATTTGAACAAAAATATTATTATTTGATTTATTTAGTTAAAGTAAATTGAATAGTATTATTTTTATTCAAATCAGATTACTAAATATTAAAATATTATGTCTTAAAGTAACAAATTTATTTTTTTGATATTAACAAAAATTAATTAATTAATTTAGAATATAATATCTTCATATTTAGTAATCTAATTTAAATAAATTAATACTATTTGATTCATCTTGACTAAACAAATCAAATAATATTATTTTTGTTCAAATCAGATTATATAATATTTTGATATTTATTAATTTAATTTAAATAAAAATATTATAATTTAATTTGTCTAGATTAGACAAAATATTTTTTTTCAAATTAAATTATTAAATATTATTATAATTAGAATATTTTAAATATAATTATTTTATTAATAATTAATTATTTTTATTATTTCTAATAATTTAATTTAATTATTTAATTATTTATAATTCTATTAGATAAATTTGAAATTATATAACTTTTATATATGATAGATAATTTGAATATGTAATTTCTATATGTAATTTGTACATATAATTTTATATATAATTTATTAATTATATAAATATTTATTAGTTAAATTAATATATATAAATATATATAATTTATAATTTATATATTATTAATAATTATACTATATTATAATGAATAGGATGATCTTTAAATTCTATTTTATAACAACTCTACAATACTATCATCAAGATTCACTCTGATCTCAACCTATTTTCTTGTGACTTCCTAATCTCAGCACATAATAATGATATCTGCCTCAAAAAGAGTCTCATCAAATTACATAACATCTTAGCTTTATTGAATTATATGCAATTAAAAAATAATTTAGACATCCTCATTATAAAGTCAACTGTAATCTAGTTCTGGACCAGTCACAGTGACTAGTCACTTTGTAGCTTCTCATTTTTCATTTTTTTTAAAGGTTTAATTGTATCATAACTAGTTATTAATTTACCTTGTATCTTAGATTAGTTAACAATTTAAACAGGACTACACTACAACATTTCAAATAATTATACTATATTATTAATAATTATTAATAATTTTAAAAGTATTAAAAAGTATCTTATAATAAATAAATTAAAAATGTTATATAAAACTTTTATATAAAAGAAACTCTTATTTTTAATAATAAAAAGCATTAATTAAATAATTAATTAAACAATTAAATATTTGTTAATACAAATATAAAAACAATAACTTAAATAAAATATCTTTAATTAAATATCTATTACTTGATTATTTTTATTAAAAATATATAAAATTTAACTAAATAATAATATTATTATTATAATTGTATTTATTATATACTATTGAATTATAGTTAAATCTTTTTATAATTATTATTATTGAAAAAGCCAAATTAAATAACTATAAAAAGTTATAATTATAAAAAAATTTTATGCTAATTAATAATTCTGATCAAAATTATAATAATTTTAATTAAAATTATTATAATTTAATTATAACAAAATTTTATAAATAAATAATAATTTTATAATAACAATTAATTATTTCTTAATAATATAAATATATATTAATTAATTTTCTAATTTGAAAAAAATTTTCTAAATAAAACTTAAAATATAAATCATTTTTATATATAAAGTTAGATTTTTTACAAATAAATAATTTTTAATAATATAATTAAACTTACATAATTTTTATTAAAATTAAAAAAGATTTTCTAATTAAAATATAAAAAATTTCAAATTTTTTATAAATAAAATCAAAAATGATCAAAATAATAGACTTTATAATACTAAATAAAAAAATTTTATAAGTAATTTGTTTTATTTTT
>CAJVPL010001026.1:0-17348 GCA_910591945.1 Ambispora gerdemannii | reverse complement strand
TAATCATGTGATCTGGATTGAATTAATCCGGCTTGGATCTTTAAATCACGTGAAACTACCTTGCTTTAGTGGACCCCCATATATAGCAATTGATAATCAATTTTAGCCAATAAAAATTAAGGGTAAATATAGGCCATCCGGTTAACGGGAGCGACGTGTAAACCAAAGTGTTCTGTTAGGTGTTCCCGTTTGGCTTGATTTGGAATTTGGGGATTGTTACCGTTAAGCTAAAAAGGAATACGCTAACGGGAACGTTACGGGGCAAATGAGAACACCCAAAGTGTTTTGAAAAATTCGGTTTATCAAGGAGGACTTACTATAATTGTTCCTGAAACCAACCTCAAATTATCGAAGTCCAGTTTATCGGATTTACCTTTGAACTGAACAAGAGTTGGATGGTTCTGTGTCAGAATTAAGATTACTATATATGATTTTTTCGAATATTGTTACCAGAAAGGTGTTGCAATGAGAGCGGGAATAAAACAGCAAGAAGACAGGATTATATAACTAATTTTTTTTTAATAAACATAAATTTTCAACCCTGCCCGAGGGAGATAATTTCTAGGTGCCGTTTTTTTTGATACTTTATGAATTGGTTCAAATTTTCGTGAGAAATTTGAGCAAGGGATTCAAAGAAAATTTAAGAGTTTTAATTTTTAATAAGCTTTGCGTGCGACATTATTTTTCATAGGAGATCGAGATGACGATCATTAATTTCGATTGTATTTTTCATGTTGAGACCTCTCTAAATGCACCCTCCATAAATGCACGCCCTCCCTAAATGCACTTAGGGAGAGTTGACCGTGTCAGAACATCTACCTTTCAAGCCAAGAATGAAAATAAAGGGAGACCGTGCTATTCTTGCTCGTAATAATTTCTTCATTGCGGATGATAATGCAACAGACGAATAGCGTGTCTGCTAATCAGAATAAACGTCCTCAAACTTACTACACTCGTTTTATCAAGTTGAATTGATATTACTGTACCATCGTTCGGATTTTGCTAAAAATGGGCGCGTGCATGGGTGGTAAGTTGGAGATGTTTAGAAAGTGAATGATTGAAAATGATTGTAAAGGATTGCGAACTTCTCTTTCCCGTTGTATATATACACTTTTTCGAATCATTGTTTAAAGTTTGCTTATACCAATCATCAAAACTTTGATCTTTATGCGTTTCACGTCTCCAGCGAGTAGCTCATAACATCCTGTTTGTAATTCTCGCTGCGATCTTTTCAATTTCGGGGGAATATTCTAGAAGCATTGTTTATCATGTTTTGGTAAAGTATCCACGTTACCTTTTTCTAATTGTTCCGGCGAAAATGAATTTTTTATTTATTTGCACTCTATTAAATTCACCAATACATGTGAGACTATATCGATATACCAATAATACATGGTGTGACAATATATATATATATATATATATATTTATATATACTATATGTTGATTGGATTGATCTAAAACTCCTGATCGAAATTCCACCTAATACAAATGTATATATGAATCTTCCTTCGGATATTGGGATCTAGGTCTAAGGAAAGTTGATTTTTAGCGTCACCCGATACCGATACCAAAACTACTATAATATTTCGACCAATGAGCATCAACAAAATATATGAATAAAATATTCATCCTAATGACATCACTTCTACTACAAGGCTATTTTACCTAGAAACCTCCACAGACTGATGAAAATTTTGATGATAAGACTATACATATAAAAAAGGATACTCCATTGCAAAAAAAATAAATACATAACCCTTTTTATTTTTTTTTTCGATTTGTTCGATTTTATTTTAATTTCTCATATACACCCATCTCTGACAGTCGTGTATACCATTTTCAGTAACGGTCTATACTCTGTTTAAATCTTTTCTCATCTTTACGAAGAGCACCTTGATGTTTTATTTGGTTTAAAAATGAACCGACAACAAGCAAACACAACAACAAATACTCCAAGACCACCAGTAAATAATTACGCAAGAGCTGCTGCGCAGCAAAAACCAAAAATTGTACAGCAATCACAGCTGCAACAAACGCAACCGCAAAGACAAACGCAGCATCCGACGCAAAATATTAATACTCAACAACAAGCTTCTGCTGCCGCGGGACCTCTGTTGAATCATGGCTCATCCTTAAACGGAAAGTCCATGCCCACAACGAAATCTCAGCCACAGCAGCAACAACAGCAGAATTTGAATAACGCTGGTGTCAATATAAATAATAATAATAATAATAATGGTCGTATTGTGTCTGCAAATAATAATAATAACAATAATAATAGTAATATTAAACCACCTACACTAAAGAATGGCAACCCAGTACAATTCTCGACTGGCTCTCATTTCTCAAACACAAATGGTAAGTACTAACTCCTTTCTGGTCAGGGGTAGAAGGAACACAGTGTAGAGGAATTGGGGGTAGAAAATATCGATTTGTTGCTACTGTTGCTCTATTTGCATTTCTAAAAAAAAAAGACATTAATGAATCACGATATTAATTCATCGGACGTATAATTTTTAATGAAAATGGTTGGGAAAGGGGAAAATATCGAATCGGTTCATTTCTTGTATGTTTAACGAAATGAAAGTGGAATTGATTCTTTTTCGGGAATCTATTAAGTAATCTTATTGAAATAAAATATTAAACAAGAAAAACATACTAAAAATTTGTCGTTTATTACAGCATCACCTACAACTCCAACCTCCATACAATTCGGATCCATTAATCAACCTTCTTCCTCCTCGGCTGTTCCCATCTCTCCTACGACACCATCATCCGCAAGCAATTCCGGCGGGAAAGTGCCAACCCAATTCCAGAAAAATAATAATAATATGACGATGGCTTTTGGACAAGTGGAATTGGTAAGGGATAAAACTTTTTCATTATATTATTATTTTATACATTGAATTATTTAAATTTAATGTTAAGTTATTCTTTTAATGAACGACAGGCACATAATTCAACTCAACCATCGTCAAATCAAACACAAATATCCACACCAGCAGTAGTATCACCTGTAGTCTCTGGACCTGGACGGCCAACACGGTTTAATGAAATTCCCAGAACACATTCGGCACCACCACAAACAAACAATAATGATTCAAATCAAAACAAAACGAACAATCATCAAATTCAACAGACACAAGCCGTTGGACATACACAGCCTGTAGTGCATCAACAACCTGCTCATACTACAGGACCAACTGTACTTAACAATGCACATCAAATAAACATAAACAGTCATCAACAACAGTTATCGTCTATTACCACAAATCACACATCAAGTATAACTACGAATAATCCGTTAGCCAATACTACAGCACACAACATAACACCAACCCGCCAAATACACACAGGACACGAATTACCGCATCATCGGAAAGATTCCGTGTCCTCAAATGTGTCCTCGAATGATGGACAGTCGCAGCAATCAACACATCATCCTTCACATCAACACCCTTCGCCTCATCATCCAAATCATAATACTCAACATAATCATGGCGGACATTTTCAACATCATCCACATCCTCAACGACATAATCCACATCCTAAACAAACAGGTGGAATGGGTCACGGTCCAACAGTAGGACCTGGAATGTCAAATCAATATAATAATCCAAGACCACCTCGGGATAAAAACGCACCTTCGGCACATATTTCTCCATCTCCTCACATGAATCCACCACAGACTAATGTTCCCAACCCAACGCCAATGGCGATGCCTCCTCAACTATCTTCTATACCTCTTCAACATTCTCATCAAATGTGGCCACAATATCGAGTAAGTTGTTTTTTAATTTTCTGCTTCCTTTAACTGCATTATATTATATATCTAAATAATAACAACAGAACTCATCTGACCAGTATCCTATCCAGCAGTTTTACGATTCATACTATTCTCCTGTTTATCCTATACCATACCCCGTTACTACGCCTCGCGTTCCCATCCCAACATCACCTCATGTCAACAATTCAGCACAAATCGTTCCCCCGGCTAAAAACAAGGCTATTCCTATAATTAATCCGCTAAGTTTGAAAGAAAATCCTTTACCGCAAAAGTCTTCGTTACCAAAAAAAGACGAAACTCCTCCGCCGGCAGTAACAATCGAACCAAAACAATCAGCGGAAACTATTGTGGATAAAGATAAACAATTAACTGAAACTAAGGAGTCAAAAGCGGTAAAAATAGTACATCCTGCTGAAAAAGAAAAAGAGGAGCGAGAAAGAAAAGAGAAGGAAGAACAGGAGCGCCGAGACCGCGAGGAAAAAGAACGTCGAGAACGGGAGGAGCGTGAGCGGAAGGAACGGGAAGAAAAAGAGCGTAAAGAGAGAGAGGAACGTCATAAAAGAGAACTGCGAGAACGCGAAGAGAGAGAGCGAATAGAACGAGAAGAGAAAGTGAAGAAAGAACGCGAGGAAAAAGAACGCAAAGAGCGTGAAGATCAGGAAAGAAAAGAGCGTGAAGAAAAAGAACGCAAAGAACGTGAAGAACGATTAAGAAAGGAACGTGAGGAAAAAGAACGTGAAGAGCAATTAAGAAAAGAAAAAGAGGAAAAAGAGAGAAAGGAGCGCGAAGAACGTGAAAGAAAGGAGCGAGACGAAAGAATCAAAAAAGAACAAGAGGAAAAAGAGAGGAAGGAGCGCGAAGAACGTGAAAGGAAGGAGCGAGAAGAGGCCGAAAAAATCAAAAGAGAACAAGAGGAAAAGGAGAGGAAGGAGCGCGAAGAACGTGAAAGGAAGGAGCGAGAAGAAACTGAAAGAATAAAAAAGGAACAGGAGGAGAAAGAGCGCCAAGCAAAAGAAGAAAAGGTGCGTTTTGATTTGGAGCAAAAGAAAAAAGAGGAAGAAGAGGCTGTTGCTACCGCTGCAAAAGCTGTCGAAGAAGCAGAAAGGCAGAAGCAAGTAGAGCCAGCAGAAAAATCTGAACCTAAGAAAGAAGAGAAGAAGGTAACCAAGGGCCGTCCAGGTCCTCTTGATCTATCAAGAGCCACATCGACTCCTGCTCTTGGAAGTGCTCCGCTAAGTGCTTTAGGAAGCGCCCGGATCATTGATGACTTGAATAATATTACTTATCCACCAAACATTAAATCACCAAATCCGCAACTAAATGCAAATGCGGAACCCGGTAAATTTAAATATGACAGGTCATTTTTAATGCAATTTATGGACGTTTGCAAAGACAAACCGGACAATCTACCAGCTTTGGATGCTATTGGAATGGAGGAATCGAAAGAAGATAAAAAACGTACTCAACAACGAAATATGGGAGGATCAAGTGGAAGTGGATCTGGTGTTGGTAATTCAAGAACACCTCCGCATAAATCAGTTGGTACATCTCAATACACGAACATGGGAGAATTTAAATCTCCACCAAAAACTAGCGATGAGAGATTCCAGCAATCTACCACTAATCTTATCATGAGCCGACCTAGTAGCAGTAGTTTCGGACGCGCACCACTTGGTAATCGACCCGGAAGTAATAACCCATTATTACCTCCTAATGCTATGTTATCTAACAATAATCCACCAAGCCCGGGAAGAACTCCAAGTGGACGTGGCGGAGGCAGAGACCGACAATCAAGAGGAAAGTCTCAACATTCTCAACCCGGTGCTCCGACAATTCCTCCTGATCAAGTAGTTCCTCTTAAACAATCTGAAAACCGGTGGCAACCTCCAACAATTGCTGGAGGCCTGCCAAATTCTACTGAAGACTTCATTCCACTAGAAGTTGTCCAACGGAAAGTCAAAGCTTTACTAAATAAATTGACATTGGAGAAATTTGACAGAATTTCTGATCAAATTATTGATTATGCCAACAAATCTCGCACCGAAAAAGATGGTCGGATTTTAAGAACAGTCATCCAACTCACCTTTCTCAAAGCGTGTGACGAGTCTAACTTCAGTCAGATGTATGCACAGCTTTGCCGGAAGATGATGGAACGAATTGATCCGGAAATCGTGGATGAGAATGTAAAGAGCCCAGATGGTAATAAATATGTACAAGGTGGAACTTTGTTTAGGTATTTATTAGTACAATTTTGATTGCATTTTGTTTTTTTTAAATATAATCTTGTTGCATTATTAAATTGAAGATACATATAATTGATTCATTTTTTAATCATGTTCCCTTTGAATATTAATTCTTTAACAAATAGAAAATATCTACTAAATCGGTGCCAAGAAGACTTCGAAAAGGGTTGGAAAGTAAATATACCAGTACCTAACGATGCCAATGGGGAACCCGATCTTTTATCCGACGAGTATTACGCTGCTGTGAAAGCTAAACGTATAGGCCTCGGTCTAATCAAATTCATTGGCGAGCTCTTCAAGCTTACTATGCTTACCGAAAGGATCATGCACGAGTGTATAAAGAAGCTGCTCAGTAATGTCTCAAATCCAGAAGAAGAAGAGACGGAAAGTCTTTGCAAGTTGCTTACTACTGTTGGTAAGCAACTTGATCATCCAAAGGCTAAGGATCACATGGACGCCTATTTCACTAGGATGAAAACTATGAGTGATAATCCAAATTTGAGTAGTAGAATAAAGTTCATGATACTTGTGAGTTTTTTGTCTTCCATTCGCTCAATTTGGTATTTTTTCTGTTTTGTGATGCCAATCTTTATTTTATTTTTGATCATTCCCATATTTATAGGATGTCATTGATCTCAGAAATAACAATTGGGTACCAAGACGCGATAATAATGCACCAAAGACAATTGCAGAGATCCATGAAGATGTTTGTATTATATAATATTTCTTTTTTGTGCATATTTATCATTAAAAGTTACTAAATTAACGATTTTGAATTATTTATTAGGCCGCTAAACAGAAAGAAGAGGCCGAATTCTTACGGCGGACGGCCAGCAGTGGTGGTAAGGGTAACTAATAAATATTTTCCTTATTATATTTTGAAAACGTTTTATTCAAAATCTAACAAAATCTTAATATCATCATACAATATATCACATTAACTCACATTAACTTGTATTATTATTTCAAAAATTGCAGGTTTGCCAAGACTCGACCAACAGTTATCTAGAGTTGGCTCAGGACGACGGGATCCACGCGACAAAGGAACACACGGAGGGAACGTTCCACCTAGTAACGCAGATGGTTGGAGCACAGTCGGAAGCTCTTCATCAGCATCAAGAAAAACCGGCGACTTGTCCAAATTTGGCTCTGTTTCACGAAGTAAAGTGTCTGCTGGTCTAAGCTTAGCTCCCGGTGGACAAGGGTCATTCGCTGGTCTTGCTGGAGGGTCAAAAGGATGGAAATCAGATAATCGGGATCGCGATGACAAGCCTTCAGTAGCGAACCGGACAAGTCCAGTTCCTCCTACCACAAGCAGCACCAATTCATTTAGTATATTAGCACATACCGAAAGTACAGAAGGACGGAAAAGTATGGATGGTGCTTCTACAAATGCAGAGGCTGTGAAATCGATGGCATCGACTTCAACTCCTCCGCAAGAACGGAGAAAATTGAATCTGCTACCAAAAGGATCGACTCCAGGAAATGTCCCTATTAAATCTACCGATACTCTCACCAAAGATACAACCTCGACATCTGCTGAGAAACCAGCCGAAACTCCAAGTCTCGCAGACCAAGCAAGCAAAAAAATAAAAAATATGATCGAAGAATATTGGTCGGTGTTGGATATAAAGGTTAGTAGTATACTTGTTTTTTTATTCTCCAATAATTCTTGACTAAATTTTCTATTGCACTTTACTAAAAATAATAGGAAGTAATTGCATGCATGAAAGAACTTCCTCCTCAATACCTAGCAGAAGCATTTCTAAGCTTCATAACTGGAGTTATAGAGAAAAAACAAAAAGATGTCAACAATGTCGCGGAAGTCTTTAAAGAACTTACCTCAAAAGCAATAATAGGGAAGGCTGACGTAAAAAAAGCTTTTGAGGATGCCTTGCCGATTGTAGACGACCTTGAACTCGATGTACCACAAGTGTCCGAGTTCACAGGTCAGCTACTCCATAGCGCAGGACTTGAGATTGATGAAACAGCTGAATTGGTCTCAACTATGAACTTATCAAACATGGAGTCCTCGGCAGCAAAAACAATGTTAGCCTATCTCGATGCCTTGAAGTCTGAAATCGTAAGTATTTCATATTATTTTTGATTTTATATTTTTCTGATACTTTTATTAAACATAGTGTAATTTTCTTCTTTGCTTGTAAAGGGAGAAACAGCATTTGAGAACAAATTATATGACTCCTCATTCACGTTAAAGACCATCTCTCTTAACGCTACCCCAGACCAAATTAATAAAGTTTTGGACAAACGTGTAAGTCTTAATTATTTAGCTTTTATAAATTCATTTCTTTTATTCTAACTTGAAATCATGTTTTCCGAATTAATTATCAGGGCCTTTCTAAAATACGGAACATCATCAATAAATAGGGTGGAAATGACAACAAAAAAACATCATATATTCCTAGATTTCTTAAAAATTATCATCATCATCATCAATATTATTATTACTGAACAATAATACCTAGAGTAATTATAATAATATATATAAATTGAAAATTAGAATTTTTTCTTGCACATTACTTTTTATATATACATATAAAATATATATACTACAATACACTTTATTTTTATTATTATATCATTAAATTTATTCATTGTGTAAATTTTTTCCTTTACTTTTTCCGACTTCGTGTTTGTGATTTTTTTATTATAATTCCTTTTTCACACTCTCACTTGTCACACATTCTTCTTGTATTAAAAACCACAACCAAAATATATATTTTCCTCCCGGCAATATTATTTCAATTACTATTTTTCTTATTCTTTCTTTTATAATTTCTAATTATAATTACCATTAATTTTTTGCCGATTTTTATTTTGGAGTTGGCATTCATTTCGCTTTGAACATATATAAAAAACAATGATTGTTATTTTTTTATTATTATTAGAATTGATTTTATTATCGTATCGTTAATGTTGATAGTTTACATCCACAACACTTGCAAAATCAATCTTTGATCATCAACAACAATAATAATAATAATTCAACAATTTCCTGCCACCCTTTTTGCTTTTTATTCTTTTGTACATTTTTTTCTTCTTTTTTACACAGTAAATAGTAGTAACACAAATGACGTATAGCATATTATTATTATACATATAATAAAATTCTATATAATAATCTCCTTTCTTTTGTAGTACATAATATATCTATTATTTAGATATTTCTCGAATAGGTTATTTTGATACAATTGCTATATGATTACATATCTATATATATATATATATATGTATGTATGTATGTATGTATTAATAGGGGTTAAGTAGAATTCTTTTATATTTAGAATAAAATAAGGTCAACATTTACTGTTATTATTGTTATTAATCTTTTGTTATGGCATTTCTTGCCTACAAATTTTCCTCGGTGAATAATAAGTAATGTTAATAAGAATTTAAAGTATTTCCGATACAGGTATAATGATAGGATTTGTGGGTGTATATGATTTTTTTGAAGTGATATGTTCAAATAATTTTATTGAGTTGCTCCAACGTCACCCAAAACCCCAAGCAAATCTGTATAAAACTCCAATCCCTCCAAATAAATTTTCTCGTTCAACCGTTCATTGTGATCGTGTAGCAGAACGGGCGTATTTTTTATGTAGGAGACGCCTAATGCAGGAATTCCGATTTCACGAATGTATCGCGAGTCGGTTGCTGCTGGGAAAATTTCTGTCTCGATTGAAATGTTTCTATAAAAGATGACCAAAACAATTCATAGGTTGTGTCGAAAGGATAAAAAGATATTATTATTTTTGCCCAACCAATCAATATTTATTTGAGTTTACTTACCGTTTTTGACAAAGATCACGAAAGGCCACCCACCAAATATTAGAGTCGTCGATAGTAGTTACGCTATTATCTCCATGGTACTGTACGTATTCCAACTCGGCACTTTTGATTATTAGTAGATTATTAAATTGATTATATATAATAAAAATTGCGAATGATAAATAATACATGGCTTACCCCGGTTCGGTATATACGAATTCCTCAATAATCTGTTTAAATCGTAAGAGATCGAAATTCGGTGAGACACGAATATCGAATCCTGCTTTTGCTTCTAGTGGGATGACATTATGTTGTATGCCAGCCTATATTATCAATAATATAGATATTTTATTATACGTGAATTCTAACAAAGTATTGAGTTTCACTTATATATAAAGTGTTACTGTATTTATGTACGTACTTGTAAAATAGTAAGATTCACACTGCTCACATCACCCAGATTGTATTTTCTGCCATCTGGATGCACACTTATCTCCAGTTGTCGTTCTTGTGACGCGCGAAATTCCAAGAACCGGTTAATTATTTTATTCTGTGGAGATGAAAATAATTGATATCAATTAAAAACGATACTCGAAAATTATGATATAAAAAGCATACGTACTAGTTTCGAAACAGCAGTATCCTGAATAAACTGTGATCCGTGCCCAGTATTTCCCTTAGTTGTGACTATAATCCACCATGGAGCCCGTTCGCCATAGAAAACTTTCAGAGCGTCCGAAGGATTTGCAAGGCCCTCGTCCAGCGCAAAGCCGATATTCAAGTCTCGGAAATCCTGAGATTTGACGAATTTTGCCATCCCGTCTACCCCGCCAATTTCCTCATCTTTAAATAAGCCATTTTTAAAAAATCAATATTACCCGTACATAAATAATATAATAATACTATTTGTTTGTATTTACCAGGAACAAACGAAAGATGTATAGTTCGTAGCGGTTGTTTGCCTTTTGCTTTTAGATTACGTATGGCTTCGAGATAACTGGTCCCAACGCACTTCATATCTTGTGCGCCGCGCGCAACAATATCGCCATTCTCTAGCTTCTTTGCTTCAAATGGATCACAGATCCATTTATCCTTTAGATGTTTTATAAAATATATTAACGCACATAACCCACGTACATTTAAAGTATACTTTGAATCTTGTTCTCGGATGATTTAAATTCATACCTCGAATACAGGTACAACATCCGTATGAGAATTTAACAATATTGCGGGTAGTTTTGGATCACGGCCTTCCCAAGTAAGTAAAACAATAGGTTTACCTGGTACATACTAATTATATTGTATTGGTGATGAATAGTTTAGTTATTCGATTAAATTATCATCTATCCACCCTCTAGATATTTAATATCAGAGTTCTCCGAAAACAATTAAAAAATACCGTCAAGATTCTAGAAGACACCCCAATCTCTTTAGCCTCTCTTAACAAAAATGCAGTCGAAGAATCATAATCAGGGTTCGGCTGGACTGTTTTTATACGTAAGTACTCTCTAAATCGTGAAACTGCTGGGTGTTCTGTGACCATATTGCTTTTTTGTAATGTGTGGAGGAAGCAACCACAATAATAACTAGAAAGCTGTTTATTAAATCCTCTGAAACCTGTATTACTACTTTTTTTCAAAAAGTTATGCATCTACCTACCACCACTTGTAACGCGAAACCTCGGGCGCGTTATAGCAGCCTGCATTTTATTTTAGATTAACATCTATTTAACTACATCATCTACCATCACAATCGACATTGGAAAATTCTCAAGAGAATTATGCAATGAAATCAATAAAGAATTGCATGTACAAGAGTAAATTTTCATCCATTTAAAGGTTTGGAATCAAAAGGAAATATTTTATTGCAGATCAAAATAATCGATGAGTATACAGATATAATAACTCGATTGATCATATTTTAGAAATTAATAAATGGTAGGAAATATCAGTCCATTTAACAACGAAAATGTATGAAAAAAAATTTCACGCAAAAGCATCGTTCTTGACCCGTCACGATATATGATTGATTGATTATAATCGTTCACCGTAAAAGATGAAGTATCAATTCATATATAACTCACTATAAGTCACCTAATCATATACTTACCTTGACGGATCAAGAACGATATTCTTACGTCTACCTTTGTTCCGATCCCAAATCATCATCATCCGATGCTCGCGATCTCGAACTTATTCGCAGTCCAGTAGTCTACTACAAAATATAAGAATAAAGTGAGCGCATTTTTGACCGCAATCAAAGAATTAATTAGAGGGTGAAATAATTCCATGGTAACCCAATAAATTACAGAATTCCAGTGAACAAAACAATATGCAAAAAAATAAATCATCCAAATATTTTTTGAAATATAATAAAAAACAAAAATATTTGTTCGCCCTTATTATAAAATGGTAATAGTAAGATAATAAATAATAACGGTAATAATAGTGATAACAAGAATCGCATTCCATTTTTTCATCCGTACATTATCTATTATATATAACAAAAAAGCAAAAAATAGACATACACAAACATAAAGCACCAAAATTTTGTTCTGCACTATTATATAAAGCTCTTCTTGAGAGAGTAATATGTTTGTTTGCTGATTGCTTTTGCTGGTTGTTGATTCCAGTTTCCAGACAAATTGATGATAATAATAATAATTATAGTCATGATAATAATACTAATAATAATAGTAAGGCATTCATTCATAATATAATGCTTTTTTTTCTATTATACCATTAGTTATCAATTGTCGATCTGAATTGATGTTTTGTTTTTTGTTTTTAAATTGTTTTTTCTCTCAAGAGCAGAGTTTTTCTTTTTTTTTTAGTTAAATCATGATTTTCTTTTTTTTTTGATAAGCATCGATGACGCGAAATGCTACATCGTGCTGAAATGATATTTACTCAACCCGATATTACCTTGAGCATCTCGAATAATCACACCTTTTATCACACCGAGCACTTCATGCGGTTCTGGCATTGACAATCTCGGTGCAGAACTTGGGCCAGCCATGAAGTCTCTATATATATAACGCAAAAAAAAGAAACGATGAGAAACAAAGTGTAAAATCGAGTTGATTCTAAAAATATTTACGTGGGCAATGGAATTGCTGTATGTCGTCCTGGTTGGTTCCATCCGAATGATGTGATGTGAGACTGGCCTGTTTGCATCTGCGCAGCATCCCAGCCTGTGGTATTTGCGGCAGCAGCTCCAGCTTGAGAATATTGGTATTGATTTGCTGCTTGCCCATTCAGTTGGTGATCTTGTGGATATTGTGGATAGTAGCCAGCATAAGTCTGGCCAGTGTAGTCTTGCTGGTATCCTGTTGGAGCTAATAAATTCGAAAGCATGATTAAAGAGAATGAATAAATAATAGCAATAATTTGTAAATTAATTACTTGTAGGGAATTGCTGTTGTTCTGAAGAGTATTGCTGATATTCATATCCTGTTTGTGATGATGGTTGCATTTGAGGGGCTGGAGGTGGATTGGGAGGCATTGGTGGTGCTTCATAAATTGCTGGTGATGGTTTAGGTGGTGGCACAATAGGTCCGGGATGTGGTGGTGGGCCGCGATAATCTCTAGAATGTCTATTATCATCAGGTCTACGATCATACATATTACTAGTATCTCTTCGTCTATCATCATATGCTCCTCCTGGTCGATGATATTGATCATCTCTTCGAGCTAATTGAGGTCTTTCACGTCCAAACGGGGGTGGTCCTGGTGGTGGAGCTCGATAATCTTGTCTACGATCATAATCCCGACGTTGATATTCATCACGACGATCTCTATGATAATCATCTGGTCGTCGATCTCTGTAATCTCGATCATCACGAATACCTCCTCCCCAATCACGTCGACGAGGTGCCCCTTGTTGTGGATATGGAGAATGTCTCGGAGGTGCACCACGTTGTGGCCAATAACCTCCTCTGCTATAACCTCCTCTACCACGACGTGGTTGGTCAGTATAAACATTTTGCATTACTGCCACATCTTTTTTATTATGTTGTTCCCATAATCGAAATACTGTTAAAAGTTCTAAAAAATTCCTCGACATTATTAGATATTTTTGAGATTTAAAGAATTCGTAATTAAGTTATAATAAATAGTACCTAGTGATGGTGTATTTTGATTTGATCCCCCGTTTTCGGATACAGTAACCGAGTTACTTTGGAATTTGACTTCTTCAAGCGTATCCGTAAAGATTTTGTGCAATGTAAAAGTTTCCAAGAACTTCGCTTTAAAATTCTTTTTTTTTTACAAAAAGGTAAATAATAATCAATCAATTATTTGAAAAAATCATATGAAAATAAATAAACAAAATTCATACTTCAGACTCGGGCGTAATGTCTTTTATAACCTCTTTCCCTTTCTGCAGTAAATGATGATGAATGCTTTATTGAGAAGAAAGATAATAAAAAAATAATTAGATTTACAAAGTTGACTCTGTGTGTGGTTCTTACTTCATCCAACTCTTGCAAAATTCGATCTCTTGTTGTTTGAACAACAATCTCGTTGCAAAAGAGTTTTAAATCAGCATGCAATTTCTTTCGATCGCTAAATAACTCTGTTGTTTCCTCTTCTGTTTTTTTCGAAAGATATCCAGTGATATACTAAAACGACGAGAACGATGATGATGATGATGACCGTGTATATATATTTATATTCAACAATAATAATAATAATAATAATAACAACAACAACATAAATTTTCAGTTCCCTGCTTTTTTATTGCTATTTTTATTTTCGTATCTTTTTAAAAAACAATTGTTACCTCCTTACTGCACTCGTGTAACAACAGGAATAACGGTTGTGTGGGTCTTCGCGAGAGCGCGGCGCCACCTTTTTTCTTGTTATCAACTACAGCAGAATTTAGTCCCCCTTGTTGTTGTTGTTGTTGTTGTGTAATGCTTGACAGAGTCTGAGAAGGTTGTATCGATTGGTTTCCAAGTGTCTGTGCTTTGCTGGCTTGTAAGGCAAGCGCAGCTTTTGGTAAGAGTTGAAGTTGTGCTAGGAATTCTGTAGCTCTTGATTCAAGCCCAGGTGGTGGTGGTTGAGTAGGTGCTTGTGAAGGAGCAGATTGACCTGGAGGTGGTGGTTGCATTTGAATTGAAGGTGGGTTGGCATTTACTTTTGCTGAAGGAGGAGGCTTTATTGTCGATGGTAAAGTTGGTGGTGTAGCTTGACCTGGAGGAGGAGGCTGTGTAATTACTGAAATTGGTGCAGGTGCAGCAATGTTCGTGGATGTTGCTACTGTTGATGCTGCTGTTGTCACCGGAGTTGTTGAGGTTGTTACTTGACTCGGAGGCGGCGGCTGAGTGGGCACTGGTAATTGAACTTGTCCTGGCGGTGGTGGTTGTTCTTGAGTTGCCTTGGGTCCAGACAGAATTTGACTTGGGGGTGGTGGTAATTGAGGTTGTGGTGGTTGTATTTGTAATTGGAAAGGGGGAGGAGGTAGTGGTGGTGGTGGTTGTGGTTGTTCTTGAAGTGGCTTTGGTTCTTCAGGATTCTCTTGTGGTATGTCTTGTGGCTGCTGCTCTGAAGGTTGTTGTAGCATTTGAATGTCCTCCATTGATGACACATTCGTCGTCGTCGTCGTCATCTCTTGAGGTGTTTGTTCGGTGCTCATTCTCTTTTTAAAAAAAAAATAGATTACAATTCTTTTAAACAAAACTTATCATGGCAAAAAAACTATATTCAAATTGGCGATCACATTGTAGGCGACTAACTTAAGTGACGTCATGACTAGCAAATTAAGTTTTTCTGGACTATGGTGCATAACATCTAAAGTCATCAAAGAACATTTGTATTTTATAAAATGGATAAACTTTTCAACTAAGAAGTAAATACAAAATTTAATCCGTGAATATGATATAAAAGTCCTTTTCTGAGCATATTCACGGATTAAATTTTGTATTTACTTCTTAGTTGAAAAGTTTATCCATTTTATAAAATACAAATGTTCTTTGATGACTTTAGATGTTATGCACCATATAAAGGAATTTGATTAAATAATAGAATGGTGGTTTTACTTTTTGTTACTGATATCACAAAGATAAATCATTGTTAAACGATATTTTTTGATACCAAGTCATTAATTATTACCAAAGGAAAATTCACTCTTATCAATTATCATTCTAAATTTGTGATTCATATAAGAACCAGAATATTTATAATAGAAAATGGTGCAAACTCATTTTCATATTGAAATAATGATATATATATATATATATATATATATATACTAAATTATATTATTCACGTCTTATTAAAATTTCGATAGAATGATGACGCTTCGATATAACTCGTTGCCCCGACCTCGAGCTAATGATCTACAAGGTGTCTCCAAATTAGGATTTCGGTTAGTATCGTTATAGGACGAAACTGAAAGTTCACTGGGCGAAACGTTTCGGATTTTGAAAATAGTTTCGCTCGAACACTAACTAATCTACAAATCAAACATGTTAAAGTTTCTATCTAAAAAAAAATGATTTATTTTTTTATCTTTCCAAATGAGAAAGGTACATTTACTTCTAAATATAAATTGAAAAAAATAAATGAACACTACCACAAGAAGCAGTTTATTTATATAATCTTATGCCCTCGTGATTATCTTTATAAGCACGCCTTCTCTATCGTGGTAATGAAACTTAATCTAGTCCTACTTGCCAAAGAGTATAAATTTTTCTATATCTGTCAATTTTTGTCAGATTTCGTAACCATTGATGCCATCGCGAAATCTGACAAAAAAGACATATATAGAAGTAAAGAGTAATACAAGGTGTCGAGCTTTTAAATTTGAATTAGCGTTAGTATTAAATCATTTGTTGAGCATTATTTTTTTCGTGCATAAAGTAACAAAGATGCCGAGCACCGCTTTGGTAGATTTTTATGGTTTTTTATGTGAAATATTACAATTCTTTATTCAAGTTTCATTTCATTTGCATTGATTCATTTAACTAAAAAGCAACGAGAACTTTTAGCCAGAACTACTTCGACGAGTGACACCTCATCCACGACCCAACTACCCTCACCACCAGTACCACCACTAATACCAACAACAGCTCCTCCCCCGATTATATTGTACAATCACCTACCGCCACCAAATGTATTGTACAGTTCGGCTGCATCTTCACAACGAGTTGATCTTAAAACGTCAATAACTCACCCAATAAAGTAAAATTTTAATTATTACATGTATTCCAGCAAAAAATGACGCATTTTACTTTATGTCGACATCAAAAGTACTGAATTTTGTCATTTTTCTAGTGTCAGTTGGATATTACCTGAAGAATTACTAGGCGGTTTATCTATAGAACCGTTACCACCCTCGTTGGATTTGTTTGACGTGTACACGTCAGCTTCGTTATGTGAACGATATAATATTTTTCGAGAAAGAGGAAATAACAGTGGCACTTCCACATCTTCTCAAGCACCACAAATCAATAATAATAATAATAATAATAATAATAATAATAATAATAATAATAATAATAATAATAATAATAATAATAATAA
>CAJVPL010001025.1:0-17353 GCA_910591945.1 Ambispora gerdemannii | reverse complement strand
ATTTACTTCTTAGTAAAGAAGTTTATACATTTTATTAAATACAAACGTTTGATGACCTTAGATTTTATGCACCATAGTAAAAAGACACTTTTCCTTTTATAATATTATGACCGTGTTTGTTTTCTAAATTACGCAATTAATTACATGCAATTAAATTGATTTAACCGGTTGTAGAACTGACACTATCGCTATCTACAAATCATGTTACGTAATCATTTTACAGTTACAGTTACCGTTACAAAAATGCACAGCAATGATACAATGATGATTTCATCAGTTTTTTAAGTTTATCGTTATTAACGACTGATAAAATCAGTCCACAATCTTTCTCGAATTAAAATTTATCATAAAAATTACTTTTTACACTCGATGGACTTATCAAAAAGTTAGATTATGGATGGGGTAATCTAGTTTGATAAAGTAATTTTTTTCCATATACATGTATATATATATACCTCTTAGCCATTTTTTGAAGTTGTGAAATTAATTCTCTGTTTTTATTGACTTTCAGAAATTCAATATGGAGACTGTGTTAAGTGATCCTCAGTCAGAAACGGCAAATTACTTTCCGACCGATAAATTCAAAAAAACATTTATCGCTTTTCTGTTGCTCATGCAGATGTACATGGCGTGTAGTTTTATTATGTGGAAGTGGTGGGACGTGTTAAGCGATAGGCTTATTATTTTTGGATTTACGATAATTATTATCTATGCCGGTATTTTGATTTGATTTTTTTATTTATTCGGTTTAAATATACACTGATCCTTATTTCCGTTTGCTTTGAAGTCGAGATTCGTGTTTTATTTAACAATCTCGTAGCATCTGTTGTTTATGCAAAAGTCTTGGTTATCGGTTTTCTGTCAATGCACGTTACTCAAATTCTTATGAAACTTGAAAAAGGTACATATTGAATGTCTTTTTATTTTTTGGCTGATTAGATCTTAATTTCGCTGAATAAAAAGATCGAACTCGGAATAATTTTGCTTATATCTCATTAATTATATAAGAATATTCAACTATGGAACAAAGTGGAATATTCTTACTTGCTGCATTTAGGTTTGTTATTCATTTCTTTTGTTTATGTGTTTGGTCTCATTTCTAACAGTAACCTTGAATTTCTTGACAATAGTTATATTTTCGTTGGAAAAAGATTTGCGCAGATAACTCTAATCCTTATGTGCATAATACATCTAGGATTTTTTCTGCTCTGGTCCGTGCATTCTTGCACTATCTAAAAAATGACAGTTCTGTTTGTTTTCGTGGCTTAATTTCTATTATTCATTAGGCCTTATATTACGAAGAAAGAACCGTTATGGTTTGAACGAACTTTTTATTTCGCCTTCAATTTGATATTGCAGGATTTAACGTTGTTGATGATTTCGGCGATGATAAATGAAAAGGAATTTATCGATCAAGAACGATTAAACGTGGTATGATTTGAAATTCATCTCCTTGCGATTTGATTTGTTAAAACGCATTTCTCTTGACTTTTATGTGTTTTTAGATGGATCATAATAAGAAAATCATACGTGAAACTGTCCAGGCGTTAAGCCATGGTTATTTATTTAGCTTTAGAAAAATATAAAGAATTCCATTGTTTTCCAAATTAATGTTTTATAATATAAATAAATATAGAACTCAGAACACCGATTCATGGAATTGTTGCCAGCTCCGAATTTCTTGGGTGTTCTACGTTAAATGACTATCAAAGAAAATTGGTAGATACTATCCAGAGTTCCGGGAACACTTTGATTCAAATGGCGGATCGAGTTTTAACCTCTTTGGATCTGGTAAAAACATGTCATGCTATTTTACTTATATGAATACTTTTTTTTGGAAGCTTCTAACTAAATAAATTCTATGCTTTGACATGAAATACTTAGGGACTGCAGGGTAGGTCTCACTTTTTCTAATGCAACTTTGAGTTTATTTTACAGAATAAATTGACAGATTCCCGTCTCTTCTACTAAAAAGGCGAGTCACCAGTTCCAGTCGTCAATTTCGATTCGTACCAAGCTATGGAAGAGATATGTGATGGTATCAAATTTAAGAAAAAAAAAGTCTTTATTTTTTTATAAATGAAGTACTTCATTTAATTATTACTACGTATAGGAATGGCTATCATTTTTGAAAAGAAAAACCTGGATTTTAATCTATATTACAACGTGCCATTGTCATTGTCAGTGCTCAAGGGAAATGTCGGGATAATAAAGCAGATTATTATGAGCGTGTGTCATTTTTTGAATCGATTTTGTTGTGTTTCTTGTTTCCTTCTCTATGAAATACCAACAATTCTGCTTCTTGTGATGACGATGTTGACAGCTTCTTGGTTTGGTGGTAAGTAAAAAATATTGAAATATAAATTTTTCGCAATCAAAAAGCTTTCTTTTGCCAATTCTGAAATCTTTTAGGATAGTGCCACCACTTCCCGTGAATCGATTATCATCATTGTCGACTCGGAAGAGATGAAAGAAAACGAAAAAAGACTGCTTAGAGTTTTATTTGACATTCAAGCATATGGCAAGATTCTGGAATTCGATAAAGTATAACCATTATTCCAAATGCCATTATTCAGCATTCTCAAAAATAATGTACATTCATTTTATAGGATACAACGAGTTCATCGAGTGTGTCACAAGACCGTGATAACCTAAAGTAAAAGTTTCATTGATTTTCAGAATTTTCATAAATTTAAATTATCTTTTTTTTTCAATTTCAGTTTTACAAGAGGCCTTGTTAACCTGATTGGCGGAAATTTGGTTATCGAGCGTAACCAACACACAGAAGAACAACAACAAGTAGTCCCGTCTCTACGAGTAAAGTTATCGATAGAATTTCAAATTAACGAAGATGAAATCAAAGAGACGACCAAAGAAAGACCGATTCCTCTCAGATATTTAATTAAAGAATTGCCCGAAAGATTGGATGTACATTCAATTCTGAAAATAGGCGTTCTCAATTACGAGGTCACCGACCCAATATTACCGGAATCTCTAAATCTCAAAATTAAAACATTAGAAATGCTTCAGAAAGATTTCGGTCTTTCGGCAATTTTGATTTCTTTGTCACAAGGGATTAAAATTGACGAGAACGATAAAGACTCGATTAATACGATTATCATCGATACTTGCTTTTTCTCGCAAGAGCAGCTCATGGTTCTTGCGGATACTTTTTCACGAAAGAACCAAATTGTGTCAGTATTGTTTGTTAACCTATTGCAACAGGAGAAAATTTATATTATATTCGGGAGTGCAGGCTTTGGAAAAATAAAGCATCGATCGATTATAAAGGTTGGTTATTGAAAATTTTGTAATTATTTGTTGATAGTTTAATGAAATATTTAATTTAAATTTTTAGCCGATCACCAATGTTAAGCTCTGGAATGCTCTTGTTGACGTTGCGATTGTCCATCAACAACTCGAACAAGAGCGAGCAAATCAATAAAAAGAACAGAAACTGTAGCAGCAGTAATTTGCTCGAATTAGATCTTATAAGCATAGAACTTTCTAGTTTTTCATATTTCGTTATTATTTTATCCTTATAATATTTCCTCTCATATTATATTCTTATAATGTGTATTCTTATAATGTATGCTTATAATTATCATAATGTATAGAGATGCAAGTCAGAAATGCTTGTATTATAAATATAATGTAACGTTGTTGAACCATTATAAAAAAAATTAATACCACAAAGCATATTTTTAGGCAGTTATTATGTATGATTTTTAAGGTTTCCGGTCAAAACTATATGGAAATATTATTAATAAACCTGTCAAAGTCTAAACGCAATTAGCTAAACTAGTAACTTTAAGTTCAATATGTATGCTAAATACAATAATCAATCCAATTAGCAGTAATGAGAATAATAAATGTTTTGGAAATGTCCATTTCCAGTTATATTTCCACTATTAAGCTCTGTCTCACAAAACCTGGCTGAAACCTCTTCATTTCTTTCTCTGTCAGGAAGCAGATGTCTAAATCTAACTTAAAGTACTAATAAAAAATGTCGGTGAGGAAAGTTTACATATAATCTCTTCTCGAATCACAAATTTGACCCTGATCCTAACCTTAAAATCAACTTTTAACATCACAGTAGAATTTTCCGTGTTGCTCTCAAAATTCAAAAAAAAATATAGTGCCAAATGACTGGTTTGAAAATTACATGTGGATAATACGATACGATAAACTCATACGAGCACAGTGATTGGAACCGGGTCGGGTACAACCGGGTCAACCCGGATGGGTCGGATATCCGGGTTGTGATCATAGCCACCCGGTTAACCCGTTGATTAGTTCGCCATTGATTCATTCACTATGTTATATGGAATCGACCCAATGAAATATGTGTTATACGGTCACGCTTATGGTCAAAATCATGGATGAAATAATTATTAGTAATGGTGACGCGCATTAAGATCGAAGATGAATCACGTTGGGTGTGCGAAATTCTACGTAGATCAAATTTTTATAAATATATGTAGTATCGCAATAATTCGGGTAATATTCTTACCCGGGTGATCCGCGGGTTAAACCTTCGGGTGACCCGGGTCATATTTTTGAACAGTCCAATCACTACGTGAGCATTATTACCATAAAGCACTGTTTTGTAAAATCACTGGAACAATTTTTCCCCAAAAATAAATCCAAAATTTCCACGGGCCATAATTTATCGTTATCTTAAATTATCACGAAAAATTTTAATTTATTTAAATAAATTTCGACAAAAATACGCGAAAAAATGTAATTTGCGTATTGGCATCGGCATTGTTTTCTGTTAAAACTATCGCTATATAATACCAAAAAGGTTCTATTTGTTTCGCAATTGAATTTAACTAATAATAAGTAATAAGTAATTCAAATATAGCTTGTTCATTGAAGCTAGTTCGTTTTGCTTAATAATAAGTTCATTCTCGAGGAATAAAATACGACACCACATATTCATAGCGATAAATTCAAATTCACATTGACATCGCGTGAATTATTAAAAGCATTTTGTTGGTAATTGATAGAGTTACTGTCAGTTAACACTTGAACATTTTCAAGCACATTTTGTGATCGACTGCTACCGATATTTCCATCAGCAATTACGTGGTTTGAGCCAAATGAATCCCTTTGGCCTGTTTGGCAAGATTATAGTATGCTTCCTTGACATTTGGAGGTTCTTTTTTCAAGCTTGACCCGCCATGGAAGAAATTTCGGGTTGAGACATCTTTTGATTAATCAGAATTTCGCGATAATAGTTAGCTCGATATATAATGAATGCGTTAAGCGCTCTAACCGGCTGTTTTTGATTACGATTCATAAGTTTTATTAATTCATTTACGGAGATATTTGGTGGAAACAATATATTTGACATGATGATTGGTTATTTTTTGGCTTAGATGCTAATTATGATGTTTTGAAGCAAAGCTAGAATTGAAGACCCTAATGGAGGAATATTTACCCGAACTTATGGACGAATACCAGAAGGTAATTAAAGTAGAGTGCGAAGTTAAAGTCAACTTTAAATATGAAAGGGTGAGCAGGGATATCAAACCACAGATTACGCCAAAAGAAACAGAAATAGATACGGAAGTGATGTAGATCTGGACGAAGATAAGGAAGATACGTTGATACTGATGTGGGTGAAGATGATATTCATATTCCAAGTGAAAAAAGTCACTTGAATCAACAGAAGGTAGAATAGAGGTTGCTTTAATATTCGAAAACGCAACGGAAACTTGCAAAAACGTATTGGTTTCACATGTAGTTTTAAGCCATACAATTGCACAAGAATGTCATTATCATTAACTGCATGCATTGAAACTGGGAAGTGACTACATGTATAACAAGGTACGATTGTAGCTTAAAATTCATTTGGAGAATAACAATACATTGTGTATTTGTGGGCTAAGCTGATACCCATGGAAGTAGAGTATGGAGTTGTGACAGTCCATGCGTATTACGTCAGTTATACTCAGCATGGAATCTGTGCCACCCGCCGTACATTCCCGGCGAAAGTCAATTTTTAAAAAAAATTATTTTGAAAGTGCCTTTGAGTAAGGCATTATGCTGTGTCAATGTAAGTTCGAATATAATAACGTTTTTAACTATAAAAAAAACTAAAATCGCAATAATTCGATAAATGTTATTCTGCTTAAAATGAAATTACTACATAAACCAAAATGTTCGTCTTATTAATACAAATATAATAAAACCAAACGTTCAAAAATTTGATCACTGGTTATCGAATAAAATAAGGTTTGAAAATTTAAAAACCTGTAATCGGGAAAATGACTTGCTCTTATTAGACTTCGCAAATTCATCATATTTTTATTATTACCTTGCTAGAAATCTAACACTATTATTTATATATTTTGCTTCTATAAAAACGTTAGTATTATAGTAAAATTTATAACAACCTCCTCACCGTCATTACTTTCGCTGGGGACTGTAACTGCAACCCGGCACATGACAATAATTAAGGTTAATTTTAGGGCTAGGATTAAGGGTAGAATTAGAATGAGAATTAAAGTTATAGTAAAAATTTCCTTCCGATGTTTTTTATTGTTCCAATCTTCTGTTACCATATTTTTTACTGTTTTGCCAGACTGATGAAAAATTTATACATCCTTGAATAGTGCTCCAACCCCGACCCGGAACGCACATTTCGGGTCGGGTCGGATTGGGGTCAAACCAGACCCGAACAGAGCTTTATCCTTGAAATTCTCACAAACCAATAAGGATGTGTAAATTTTCAATTAGCCAGAAAAACAAGAAAATTAAACATGTGAAAATACGGGAAACAGATATCTAAATTTAACTTGAAGTACTAATAAAAAAAATGAAAGGAAAACAAAATTTACATATATGTATAATCTTGACTCTAATCCTTGTGTATTTACATAACAAATCAATAAGGATGCACAAATTTTGGGGTTGGCTAAAGTCTTGTGGGTCCAGTGATCTGTCCGATAAACAAGTCAATAATAATGCGTAAATTTTCGATCAACCCGGAAAAACAAATCCGAAGTACGAACATATCGATATGCTTTGATCTATCTTGGAGCACTAATTAAAGACGTTGGGGGCACAATTTTACATATACTGTTACAGGTTAGTGACCGATTATAAGAATTAGCTGCTAATCTGTAACTTGGGTGGGAGAAACAAATTAAACTAGTTATTTTATTTATTAGTTTTCCAAGGTTCTGTGCCAATATCTTCGGATATTATTGTATTCAATTATCAGTTTGGTTTCGTTCACGTGTTTCACAAATGTTAACAATGCGTTCACTTTTTCTGGACCAAACGCAAAAGCGTAAACCCTTAAATCGTAGTCGTCAAAACAATTTTCTCACTTTTCTGGATCAAAGTGACAAACCTTTCAAATTGTTTTCACCTCACTTTTTCTGGATCAAAGTGGCAAACCCCTTTTTGTAACAATGGATTTAATTATTGGGATGGAGGATGAAAGAGCACTATAAGAACTAATTGTACGCAAGTAAGTAATTATATTTTAAAGTTTTTTATTGCTTTATTGCCAATTCTTCTGCCTATTCTCTAATTGCTCTTTTTCACTCTCATTATATACATTTTGGCTTTCTATTTATGGTGTAATTTACAGTGGAATTTACAGTGGAATTTACAGTGGAATTTATGGTATAATTTAAGGTGTAATTTGAAGTGTAATTGGCAGTGTAATTTGTGATGTAATTTGTGATGTAATTTGTAGTGTAATTTGAATTGATTGACACAAATAAAGAAACACAAAAAAAATTCAATGCATTTCTAAAAGGAAACTGTATTACTGGTGTAATAATACTCTAGCCCTCCACTCTAATCCTAACCCTAAAAAATCAACCTTTAACACTGTGATAAATATATATCACATGTTCACCAGGTTTTAGCCAATCCTCTCCCTCCCCCAAATTTTGATCAGTTCAACAAAACAAATTCAATACAAGAAAATAAAAAAATGCAAAAAATGCAAAAAATATAGAAAACAGATGATTTTACATATAATCTATCTCTATCTCTAATCCTAATTCTAATCCTAGCACATAAAAATATTATACATATATAATATATCTGTCATGTACTATACAAATAATTAAATTATTTATCTATTATTTCTAATAATTTCAAATATTTTATTATATAAAATGCTTCAAACTCTGCAATTACATGATTAAATAATCAAATTATTTTAGAGAAAGTGAAGTTAGAAGAATCTCAAGTTTCAAAGGAAATTATAATAAAAAAATACCCAAAATAGAAAACTTGATAATATATTAGATATTTAAATTTTTATTTCTATAACAATCATATTTACACATATAATATAATCAAATTGAGTATGAAAACTAATATTATTATAGGAAAAATGTGACTGAAATCAAGTATCTGTTCATTATAAACAAGCTTAGAAATTGGATCAAGATGTGATTTGAGAAGTATGAGTTCTGATTGGCCTTGAATTAGAATATTGAAAATTCTGTGGCTAATCAGAAATAAAACTCTGTTCGGGTCGGGTTTGATCCGAAAATCGTAAAATAGTTTTCCATTAATAACATTTATTTTTACTGACACTTGTATCTTAAGTAGATTTGTTCGGAATATAACTGTGCATATATCTACAATTTTTGTTCAATTTGGATTAATATTGAACGATTTTTAGTCTGATCGGACCGGGTTTGACACCAACCCAACCCGATCCGAAGTGTGCGGTTCGGGTTGGGTCACGGATTGGACCCGACCCGATCGGAGCACTAGTCAGAAAGTTATGAATAGGAAAGTATTTTTTATATAATTTATACATGTATATGAGTTGCATATTGCTCAGTACTAATTAAAAAAACAATATTCATTATACTTTGTTGTATCTAGATATTGAACAATATATATTGGATTCAAAAATTAATATTAATACCAGCACATCACTTGTTAATTCTAGCCAAGAGATTTTAGTATTAGCCTATACGTATTAATATCGACTTATTCATGTCTGTACCGTGAACCTAAATCAAAATTAAAGAATATCAATAATAAAAATTATTATATGTGATTTTAAGAAAAAGGGATATCATTTCAAAATAGTACCAAAATGTAGTATAAGTGTAGTATTGCCATATGAAGAGTTTTTTTATAATTCAGTAACAAAAAAAAAGATTTTTATAGAATAAACACATTAATAAGCATTATGTAAGCAATCTTAAAAGCTAACTACGTAGTTTACAAGGAAAAGAATATCATTTTCATAGTACCAAAATGTAGTATAAGAAGTGTGATAGAGCAATTTTACTATTCAATAATAAAAAAGTATTTCTATAAACTTTCAATAACTCATAGGAAAATTCGCTTCGCATATAGTAATTTTTAGCTACACCCCAAAGTTCATCAAACATTGCCGGACAACGTCCGTGTACAACCCTGCCTTGCCTTGAATTACTAGTGAAAGAAAACCATTAGTTGTTCGAGAAAAGAAGTAATTTTTGAAGCTCGTTTTTGTGAACAGCATTCTGGATCCGCACATTTCTGTGTATTTACACATTTGCGCATGATTTTCGTTCTAGGCCCATGGAACTAGCAGCTTCATGTACAACAGCATTTTCTTTTCTTGATATGCATCTTCGTTTTTTTCACTATTACTACTGTATTAGTCTTGTGATCAAAAACTACATCCGAAAAAGGATTTGATGATTCATCTGTGCCAAAAATCTTACCATGCCGTCAAAAAGTACATAAAGCTTCGCTAAAAATTTCTTAGTCCGAGCTCGTAATCAAAAACATTTCCTTTGTTGTTAAGATGATTACCAAATGTGTTGGTGGAGAGGGTTATGCCTGCTAGTTTGCCGGGCAAGGTGGCCATTGATCTTTCAAAAGGATACTGATATATATTTTTGAGGCATCAGGGGGCCTGCCATATAATTGCGGCGAGTGCTTATTTAAGGGTATTTGTTATAATTGCTTTCCAATTTTTCGTGTAATGAAGTACTGAATTACTTCTTTTAGTATCAGCTGTACCAAATTTATGTATGTATTCAAGGAAATCAGGATGCTCTTGAAGAGAATAGGAGGGCGACCGACATGATCATTTAACTACTTCTTTTTTTCTTTTAAAAGTTTTCTTTTTTTTTAATTTAGCCTTTTGTTGGTAACTTGCATTTCGGTTGAGTTTTGTCGTCTGATTTTCTTTATACGTAGTGAGAAAGTCATTATAGAAAATGTTGTAATTTCGTAAATAAAATTAGTTTTGTCAGTTTCGTATCTCATTCAAAAACTCTGTGCACTAGTATTTGGAAGAATTGGCGAAATATTAAATAATGTTGAGTGTGAAATATTAAATAAAGTAGAAGATGCTGAATGTCGCGTGTATAAATTGAAAACCTTGTATAGGAATTGACATGAGAAGAAAATTTTCAATTATGTTTTGTATATTATCTTTCTCTTTGCATTGGTTCCATTCTTCATTAGCTTCACAACATAAATTTTCTCGATTATAAAAAGGATTTCTAGTCAAACTCATCTGTTTGTATGCAAAAGCATTACAAAACTGATGATAACCGATTTTTGGTTCTTAGAACAAAAAATTTTGGAGTGAAAGATAGCTTTGTATTATCAAACGCGTAAATTAAATTATTGATGCACTCAAACCTCGATAAACCGAAGTTGATTCTAGAAACGATTGTAGTAAAACCCGAATTTACGAAATAAACCTAGATAAAAAAAGAGAAATTAGAATAAATTTTATTAAAAGAGGAGGAGAACTTGGTCATTATTAAACTATATTATCATTTTTCCTCCTTTTTTCCCAAGTATTACCCCACACCTCTGAATCATATCATTATATGGTAACTGCATGGACTTTTATAGTAATTTTACTATGTAGATTCTGGTTGAACAGCTTCTGAGATGTTGAGCCAGTGCTCAGAAGTCTGTGATTGGCCAGATTACATGTTGTTTAATAAGATTATTGATATCAGTTTAGTGTGATTAATAAGATCAATAATCTTATTCATCAAGATTGATGAATATTATTTATAATTACAAATTATTATAAATTATTTTAATTATATTGATTTATTGGCTTAATACAAAATAATATTATTATTAAATACTTTATTGTTCATGTTCATTATATTATTTTATATTAAATAATTCTAAAAAATTGGTTTTGATACCAGAAGATATATTCAATATGAATTATATAATATGTAGTTAAAAAGTTTAATATATTACATTATTAGAGATATATTGAGTTTACAAAGCAAAAATATTTTAATATTTTATATGCATTAATTCTGAAAGTCTATTAAAAAATAGCAAAGATATCAGCAATTACAAATAAAACTTATTATATAAAAAACTAAAAGAGTTAATAGATCATGAAAATAAAATAAGTTAAAAATATAAAATAAGTAAAATAATCTGATTATAATAAAAAAATAGATAATAAAAAAATGAGTTATTATTAACAAAGACTAATTTTTATATCATATCAGAATTTTAGATTATTAATAATTGTTAGCACCAAATAAAAATTGAAAAACAAAAATTATAATATTATGAAGAGAACTAAATATTGAAAAAATTATATAAATAAAAGATATATATTTAAATTATAATAAAATAAATATATTAGTAAGAAAATAATTTTAATAGTTAATTTTCTTAAATAAAATTATTAAAATATTTAATAAAGAATTGATACTAATACTAATAAAAAAGAGATTTGTTAAATTTGTTATACAAAAAATTATTATTATTTCAAATATATTAACAAAAAAATAATATAATTAAAAATAAAAGAATGTAATTGATATTAGAATATAGATTGAATTATATAATCAAGTTTAAAAGTGAAAAAGAAATAAAGAATTCAGATAATAAATATATATATTATTATATAACAAATTTTGATCAAATATTTTACTGGATTATTCATATTTAATATTATTAGATTATAAATATCTTATATCGTATTGGAAAAATCTACTCATATGAATGAGCAAATAAACAAGTGAGCAAATATGAATTCATATAACTGATAAAATATAGTTTGAACATATATAAAAATAATATGTATTATAGATATTAGAATTAAATAAGAACAAGTCTTTGATAATAATATTTTTATTATCATCTTATAACATACTTTTGATCATTTATATGAGCAAAATTTGCACTTTATGTAGAGTAAGTAATCAAGTGCAAACTCCTCTCTACATCACTTTGACAAAATATTCTTGTTTCTTGTATAATCACTTCAACACTTTTACTATAAGTATTATATAATTCTTGAATTAATATTATAATAACTTAAATATATTTGCTAGAAGTATTATAAAAATTATCATCTTAATACTAAATTATCTGAATATATTTGTAACAAAATCTATTGAATATTATATTAAATAAAGGAATTATTATTATAATTTATTGCTAATAATACATTACTCATAAATTCACCTTTAATCTTATATTGCTAATAATATATTATTTATCTTTAATCTTATATTATTAATAATATAAATATTATAATTTTTATAATTTTAACTTTGAGATTTTGAGAATTCTTACTAGCAATTTAGATTATTATATTAAAAGAGCACAATCTTTAAGTGATTTTATTACTAGTACTTTTAGTACTTATTCACATTCAGTCTAATAATTATAAAAGATTATTATTATTTTGAATTATCATTAAAATATTGAAAGTTCTTTTTGAATATTTCTTTAAGTTTTATAAATATCTTTGAGTATTTTGAAAGTTAATCAAAATGATAATAATATAATATATAATAATATTATTAGTAAAAAAAAGTAAATATAATTCTGTTTAAAAAAATAAATATAAATAATAATTAATTAGTAAAAATTACTATAAATATAAAGTACTATAAATAATATCTCATAATTTTTATTTTTTAATAATTTATTTTTTTAAATAATCATCTTTTAAATTTTTACTAAAGATTATATGACAAAATATTTCAGATTAAACAAAATATTTTTCAATTTGTTTTTTATTCTTACGTATTAAGAAAAATTATGACAAAGGAAATGTTTTAAAACTATATTAAAAAATTACTGACTTTTAAATATATTCAAAAAACTATTAAAAAGTTAGTTAAAACAAGAAATATCATAAAATAATTAATAATTAATCTTATATTATATCAAGAAATTAAGATAATAATTCAAAATTAAAAAGTTAATAATAAATTAACATTAATAACAATAATTAATATAATGAGTTAAAAATAATAAAAAATAATAAAATATTTTTAAAAGAAAATAAATTATATTTGAATAAATATAAAATTTTATTTAAAATAAAATTAGTTAATATTTAATAGCAATATTTTATTATATTGTAAAAATAAAATTAAAAAATCTATTATATTAGAAAAGAAAAATTCAGAAATTTATTAGGATATTTCAAATATTAAGCAGATATTTTGATAATATAAATTGATAATTGATAATTATCACTTGGTAAAAGAAATAGTTTAATTAGCTTCTAATAATAATAAATATATTTTTTTCAAAGTATTTTATTATAAAAAGAGTATATAAAATTTAATAATAAAAATAAGAAGAGTTTGCATATTAATATTATATATATATATTTAAAGATTTAATATTTGATTAAACTTTTAAATTAAAGTTATAATATATTATTTAACTAATATTATATCAAGAAACAAAATAATTCAAAGAAATTAATAAGTAATAATATAAAAATATCAAAGAATAATAAAATAATTATTAAAAAGGAATTTAATAATATAATAATTAATAATTGAGCCAGATCAAATACTAAATTTAAGAATGCTTGGAAGATATATAATAAAAACTTATAAAATTATAAGTTTTATATAAAATATAACAAAAAATATATTATATTATCAAAAAATAATTGAATTAAAATTTGATAATATTCTAAAAGATATAATATCTTGTTTATTATAGATAATTATTTTATTATATAATTAAAAAATTAAAGATCATTAAAGTATCAATAATATAATATAACTACATTATATAAATCACAAAGTAATTTATATATAATATTATATTAAATTTAAATATAATAATTTGATAAATGAATTTGAATATATTACTAATTTTACTATATAATATATATATTATTCTTCTCAAAAAGTAATATCTAATTTTTATATATATATTATATATTTAATTTATATATATATTAAGTTTTTTTAATATATAATATTTAAGCTAATATATATAATAATTTTATTTATATAGAAATATTATCATTAAATTTATTATAATTAGATAAATTAAATAGTCATATTTTGTATAAATTTAATTATTATATTATTATATAATGAAATTTTACATTAATTATTAGTCAAAATTATATTTGTTCTTATTGAATAATTTTAAGAATATATATTTATATTTTAAATAGTTAAGATCTTTATATTTATACCATTTTATATTCTTATATTATATTATTTATATTATTATTTATATTATTATTTATATTATTATTTGTATTACATTTTTATTATTATTTATATTATTATTTACAAATATTACAAAGATTATTTATTTATGTTATATTAGATAATCTATATTTATATTAGATTACAAGATAAGCAAATAAGTAAGCAATTAAATAAGCAAATAAGTAAGTAATCAAGTAAGCAAATAAATAATTTTCTTGTGAATATTATTAATAATTTTAATTTAATAATTTTCTATAAAAGAAATATGTATTTTAGCTTAGAAAAATCAGTTAATTAATCAAATAATAACTCAAAAATAAACTTCTTAATAATAATATCCTTTTGAAATTAATACAATTAGAATATTAAAATAATTTCTTTTATTATTTTATTATTTAAATTTTTAAGTTTTATATTAGTTTTGTTATAATCTCTTATATTTTTGTAATATTATATGAATAACCTTTTATATAATTATAATATTATATATTTATGATATTATATTGTTGAAAAAATTTAATAAATTGAATTTATAATATTTTATTTGTCTATAAATTATTGTTATAATTATTATATTATATATATATTAAATTATAAGAAGGTTTCTTAAGTTACTTTTTAGCTAACTAATATTTAATGAATATATATTATTATCTTTAGTTATTTATTTTATCTTTCTTACCTGATTTAAAATATGTATTAAGCATAAAAAAAGATATAAGAAAAGTAAAAAAGTATCAATATATAAAAGTATAATATACTAAAATTGCTATTTGTTCAAATTTTGTTGATTTATATTATAAATAGTAATTTTAATGCAAAAAAATATTTCTTTTCTATTATTAATTTTGATTAATAAGAATATTTATATATAGAATATTTAGATATATAAATATAAAATATTTAAATATATTATAATATATATATAATTATAATAATAAATATAATTTTTATATTCAAAAAAAAATTTATCTAATTTTCACTTATACTTTAATTATATTCTAGAAAAATAAAAATAATTTATCTAATTTTCACTTGTATTCTAATTATACTCTGAAAAATCTATTCAAATTCTACTTATATTTCTATAAGTTAAAATTTATATATATTTTTTTAAATTATATTTCTGAAAGTATTGGATATTTCTCTAAAAATTTGTTAACAAAATTATTAAATTTTCAAATCTGAATTGAATATTAAAAAGCAAAAAAAACTCAAACTCAAAAATCAAAAATTTTTTGAATAAAAAATAATTCATTTTTTTTTATAAAACTAACAAGTTTTATATTATTATTTTTGTGTTATAAAAGAAATAACTTACTTTTTTTGTTATTATAATAATAAAAAAAGTATAATATTATTATAAGTTTATTTATTAATTATTAAATTAGTTTACAAACTTGAATCTGAATTGAAAAAAGTATTAAACTAATAAAGAAATATTAAAAGAAAAAAAGAGTATCTAAATTTTATATTAATTTTTATAGAAATTATAATAATTCAAAGATATAATAATAAGACAAGTTATAAAAATAAAAAAATAAGAAAATAAATAATTAAGTGAGTTTGAAAAACTAATTTTTTATATTTATATAAAGCTTTTCAGAGCTAAAACAATATAATTAGTAATAATAATAACAAAAACTTTTTCATTTTGTTCTTTTTATAAATAAAAAATATTAAAATAACAAAATAACAAAATAACAAAAATCAAAATACTTAATATTCAAAATTTATAATTCTAATAATAATAATTTGTTCAGTATAATATAATATAAAGCTAATAATTTAATAACAATAATTTGTTTGGTATAATATAATCTAAAATTCAAAATTAATAACAGTAATTTGTTCAGTATAATATAATATAAAGCTATCAGTATTTTATTTGATATAATATAATTTTAAGCTATTTGTATATAAATTTTAATTTATAATAGAAATTAAAAAAGATAAATATTATTTAAAAAAAGATTTTTGTTAAGAAAGAATTTTTATTTGCAGTATATTAAATTAAGACTCAGATAATATTTTTATTTATATATTTTTTGAAAATATAATTTTAAATAATAATAATAATTATCTAAAAGTAAAATAACTAATTAAAAAAATAAAATTAGATAAAATAAAGTAAAATAAGATAAAATCAAGTTAAAATAATTATAAAAAGATAAAATAAAAGATAAAATAAAAGATAAAATAAAAAGTAAAATATTAAAAAGGTAAAATAACAAAAAAATAAAATAAAAAAATAAAATATTAAAAAGATAAAATAAAATAATAATATTTAATAAGCTATTTTTATTATCTTTCATATTTTTGATATTTTTAAAGATTTTTTGTTTTTCTGTTATTTTTTGAAAGTTATCATTTTTTTTGAGTTTGTAAAATTATTATTACTATATTTTTGTGACTCTTAAAATATTAATATATTCTTAAGATTAAAACATATTTAGAAGTGGCATCAACAATACTTATTTTTTTTTTGAATAATTGTCTAAAGTCAGAATGCTGTCTTCTAGTTAACTTATAATTACTGATAAGATCTGATAGTATTGTTACAAGTTTGTTCACTAATTATTAAATTAGCTTACAAATGAGAACCTGGGTTAGGAGAGGGTATAAATATTAAGAAAGAAGAGAGATATCTAAGGTCTATGCCAATTTCTACAGAAATTATATTTACTTAAAAAGAAATAATAATATGTGAGAGTTATGGGAGAGTAAAGGTCAAAGAAAAAGAGAATAAAGGAATAATAAAGGAGATTTGAAGAAGAATTCTATATTAGCATAAAGTTTTATAGAACTTAAGGTAATATAATTAGTAATAACAATAACAAAGACTCTTTTACTTTGTGCTTTTCACAAGTGAGAAAAATATTTGTTAA
>CAJVPL010001024.1:0-17359 GCA_910591945.1 Ambispora gerdemannii | reverse complement strand
TTGAAATATAATTATTATGTGTAATTTTGTACAATTAAAATTTTTCGGTGTGCAAGACTTTTGTCCAGGTAGTGTATCTGATGGAAACCCATTATGTATTAATTGTTTATATTATTCTAATCAAGATCATAATTATATTCAAGAGTTTAATTAAGAAATTCGATGGATTTATGTTTTTAGAATAAAAATATTACACTCCTATACATGATCTTTTTTCGATACTTGAAATACTTCATAATCATCTACTTTGAAATAATATGTATCTTGATTTGCATATTTATAATATTTATGCCAACTCAAAGTATTTTGGTTACATTATCGCTGATAAATAAATCACAATTATAAGACCATGCCATGAACAGCCTTATTAGAAGGGTAATTTCTCACACCAATTTACGTGATAGATGTTCTGCCTATTCTGGTTCTCCTAATAGATCTTTTATAAATTTTGCATTTTTAGCACATTCTCTTTGAGTGTTGCGTGAAATTTTTGCACCGCTAATATCTCTTCCATTTATCGAAGGAAAAAATAAATGTATCATTACATCTATTGTGATTAATATTTTCATCCCATTTGTTAGGATTATAGCCGCCAATAAATTTTCCTGTTTGGTTTATCCTCACAAATACTACAGTATTATATTGAGAACCATAGTACTGTCGGTACCTCGTAGCTACAAATCCATCTCGGCTGCCACGATAAAGAAGTTTGAATTTATACTGAAGCACATCACATTTATTAGAACTAATATCATTTTCATTGAACTTGGATGAAATTAACTTTATATGTCTTATATTAATTATATTAGAATCAACGATGCCTGATCGAGGTGGTTGTAGTTTAGCAAATTGTTGATTCGAATTTTTAAGGTAACAACTACTTTTTCAAAGTAATCATCACTAGAGATATCACTATATCGAATCAACAGAATGTATTGATGGAGCGTTTTTTCGAGTCTCAAAATTTTGTGGCGTTCATTTTGGTACAGGTTGGTTACCCAAATTTGAGATATCTCCAACACCCACCCCATTTGACAATTGAATTCCAATCTCAATTTCATCCATTGCTAAGTCATCACGTTTGAGCAATGATACAAGCACTGATTCCTCCAGAGATAAGTAATCTTCAGATTTGAAAATCATGTGAGGTTCTTCACTGATCATTTTAAGACAAGTTCGTTTAATTTTTTGAATGATTCTTGAAGATAAATGGTATGCATAATCTTTACAAGATTTTGTTGACTTTTTTACAATCAGATTATCTTGCGCATGATGAATTAATTCATGAATTTCGAGTTCATCCGCAGCAACAAGTAAGCTCAAGATATTCTCTCCACTTTCTAGATCGAGATCAACCACACCTGTCCTGTATATAAATACCTATGTATTTTTATATACCAATTCATTTAAATTTATTGGCATGATTATTGCAAATATAATAATGATGCACATACTTCAGTATAAGCTCGAATATTTCAGGTGAAATGTTTGGTTTTTTAAAACCATCGTTTCACCTTTTCTTGCCCAGCCCTTTGATAATGCACGTCGAAAATACGGTGAACGTACACGAAGCATAAACGAGTGAGCCTGAAACTTTTTATGTCTCTGTTTTCACCGGCGATAATATTTATGTTATAATCTTCGAGTTTTCAGCAATTCGGTTAAATCTTTAAGAATTTTTGTAAGCTCGAACATGATTTTTAACGAGCAATTAATTTTCGAGAAAGATAAAGAAACTGCGAGAGCGGGAGAGTTCTTCTATTGTGTACACTGTAATTATAAACGAATAATAAAAATTTCCAAAATAATTAAAAATGCAAGCGTTTTCACTAATTACGTACATGTATCCTGTACATGTACTATCGCTATGGTGCATAACATCTAAAGTCACCAAACGTTGTATTTTATAAAATGGATAAATTTCTTTACTAAGAAGTAATTTAATCATGAATATGCTCAGAAAGGGCCTATACACAGATTAAATTTTTTTTTGTATTTACTTCTTAGTAAAGAATTTTATAAAATATAAACGTGACTTTGGATGTTATGTACCATAGCTTCGATGTCCTCAGTGATTGATCTGTTTTCGGACTTCCAAAATATAGATGGCCTTTAACACTTGGTTAAGTTGTATTGTTACCTTGTTTTCTGGTAATATATTTTATTATCAAGAACTACGCGAAACGAGCAAATGTACTAGCCATGTATTTCTTCCTCTGAAATATATTGACATTGTTAGGTCTGTAATCTTGATTTATCGTTATTCATTTTGTCCAAAATTTCCTAGATACAAACAATGTTGCTGTAGCCGCTATCATTGACCAGCCGGCCAAAGTTATCTTTTTTCCGAGACCTCTATTAACAACCGCATCAGCGACAGCCTTTAGATCTTGCGCATTGTAATCCCGAGTGTATTGACTATCAAGTGAACCACGACTATCGTACCGAATGAGATGGGGATCTTTGTAGAGGAATTCGTTCTTGAATATCGGATTAAAAATAGTCTGAAACTCAGGATATCGTGAATAAGAACTACGGTTGGATTTTTGGGATCACCAGCTTTCGACAAAGATTGAAACATTATTCACCGTGAAATTTCGAATTCCGTAATCTGCAGAAAAGGCAATCAATAAGAAAGCGAGTATTGATTTCAATTCATTGAAGAGTAAGATTTGTCTTCGAATTGATCTTTGAAGCTGTGAAAAACTATTTTTATAGGGTAGCGGTAGATACAGTTCCGGCGGAAAGTAATGGCGGTGAGATTGCTATGTAAATTTTACTATAGCATTTTTATAGAAGCAAAATAAATAAAGTGCTAGATCTCAAGCAAGATAATAACAATTAAAAAAAATAAAAATGTGATGAATTTGCGAAATCTAATAGGAACGCATCATGGCAAGTCATTTTCCCGATTGCAGGTTTGTAAAATTTCAAAACTTATTTTCTCAATAACCATCAGGATTTTATAATTTTGGTCAGTCTTATTAAATTCGTCTCAATAAGACGAACATTTTGGATATTTATCGAATTATTATTTTTTTTTAGTTAAAAAAAACGTTCTACGTAGTTACAAAATTTTTAGATTGACACGGAAAGAGATCACATCAGGTACTGATATTTTAGGGGCATAATGCCCTACTCAAAGGCACTATCCAAGTAATATTTATTATATAAAAAAACTGGCCACCATTACTTTCCGCCAGAACTGAAACAAACAAATGCATATCGTAAAATTTAAAATGTGAGACATGTTACGCCGCCGATAATGTCAAATTACCAGCCTGACCTGACTGTCCCAACAGCAATTGCGCGTTCGATGTGTTTCATGTGATTTTCAACACATCTTCCTTTTATCGCCACATATATTCAGGTGTAAGTTTCACTGTGGCAGCTATGCTGCTGTCTTCGTTACATGGTTTTTGACCTGTATCAATATGAATGTAACGTTCTCAACATCCAACGTACCATTGATTAAAATCGGAATTATTAAACCACCGCCTTCTACTCTTTACAAGCAACCGCTGCACAGCTCGAGTAAATCAACGATATTCCCGCAAAATGGTTGAAGCGAACCCATCCTTTGCTAAAACAGTATCTTTGATAGATATCCTAGTCATAAATCCTCATTGGCTTCACAAACTTGACGCTCAAGCAGATGAGCGAACGGATGCATTTTATCCCACACAATTAGTAGAAACAATTGCGCTATAGTCTCCCCACGATATCCACGTAGAACAGAGCCTTTCCTAATTCCCTGGATCCAACTGTTATGGATGTCGCTAATCCTAACATCCTCACGATTCATTATAGTTGCTGCTGCTACGGCTAAGAGAGGTTCAGATGAAGATGTAACAATAGTCTAATGGTCTTCAAATGCATATAGTACGAAACAAAAGTGGTTGCCAACTCGGATTGAGGAGAAATGTCGAGGTGAATGTATGAACCAAGGATGGAGAGCCGTATTGAAAATCTAGACGTTTTGATTACACGAACCAAATTGCTCCATTGCTATCTTACCAACCGGTCAGGATAAAACTACGAAATAGCCTTGAAAGTTGAAATACGCGAACATGAAGCTGAGGAATTAAAAAATGACAAAGATGTTGTTAATGTCAAAAATTAGGCGATTTGTATTTTTAAATTTTCAGTAAAAAAAAAAAGATTTTTGTGACAAGAGGAAAAAGACTATCGTCAATTAGTAACCCGCGAAAAATTGGGTCACTGGCCGTCGACAAATGAGCATACCACAAAGTCTGTCAAATCAGAAAAATAGTCCTACTTTGCGGTTTCATTCAAGGTGCCCGGCTCCAAATCAATCTCACGGATGTGAATGTCGAACGTATCGAGGAGATAACACGGGGGATACAACTTAAGATTTCTATGCTGAACTTGTAAAGAAGGATCATGCTTAACTTGTGAAACAAAATTTAAAAGCTTCCCCCATCGTGTCTGTTATGACTGAAAATACACGTTAATGTTTATTTTGCACCTCAGTAAGCGTACACAAAGTAATAGTGATCCGAAGCCAGTAATAATAATCTATCGAATTTTCTCCAGATAAAGCAAGAACCGTGCCTCATCGAATGTGAAGATCAATTTTAGTTTGCCTGGAATCTGATCAAGTTGTTCCCTGCGCTTCTTAATAAAGTTATTATAGTGCTTCCTGAGTTCGTCTTTTATTATCAGCTGCACATCATCTTCATTAATTTACAGAGAAACTAAGATACTGTTGGCTCTATATTTGATACCGTTTTGCGTTTCAGACAATTGGTGATACGTCCAATACTGTTCATGTTTCGTTTAAGTTTCGCTTAACGTTTGCAAGCAGGTGCACTGCACGCTGTTCACCGAAGACTAGGATTATGGTGGTTGTTTTTTTTAAAGCATCACCAGCATAGGCAGAATGTTCCGGAAAACCACCCCAGCGGAACTCTCGCAGAAGCAGGAGTACACCACAAAAACGTCATTTTAAATTTTCTTCTGTAGCAGTGATTTTCCCATAACGCTCGTTTGCATCAAAGGTACAAAGCATTGATCACCGTCGTACGTATATGAATGCACTACCGCAAAGGTAGAGGTGGATACACTGCCACAGAGGTGATTGCTTTTATTTTTTATGATTTTTTAGATTCACTGCCCCGGGTAAAGGTGCATTACCACTAAAGTGGATGGATGCACTACCGCAAAGGTAGAGGTGGATACACTAACACAGAGGTGATTGCTTTTTATGATTTTTTAGATTCACTGCCCTGAGTAAAGGAATGTTACCACGAAAGTGGATACACTACCACCACGGAAGTGATTGCTTTTTATTTTTTTTTATGATTTCTTAGATCACTGCCCCAGGTAAAGGTGTATTACCACAAAGGTGATTTCTTATTTTTTTATATACTATTTGGGAAAGAAGAATCAACAGCAAAAAAATGACTCCAGTTTTTACTTTAAAAGAACAAGTAAAAAGTCAGAGAAGAAACTTCGAAGAAAGAAAAGCTAAAGAATCAACTCGCAAAACATCTCTCACTGAGTGTAAATAGTACTAGCAAGAAAGAAGTGTGAATATAGGTGTAAGCGAGAAAAGAATAACGGGACAAAGTCAGCAGCAAAAAAAAAATAAAAGAAGAAAACAACTCGCGAATAGCGGTAGGTGTGGGAAGAAAAATTAATAATCATAAATAACGATATAACCAACCAATCAGAATCTAAGTAACTTGTCTTTATTGTTACATGTACTGTATTACGCATTGGTATTTACTACGTACATGTATCGCTATATCGATTCGTGTGATTTGCATTTTTGTACAAGGGTGGTGAGTAGCGATAGCCAATCATCTTGTTACAATTAATTTTTATCCCACAATTTTTGTCAAGTGAAACTCAAGTAATCCAAAATTTGATATATATATCAAATCCACGATATGATAACCGTACTAACACTTGCATTTCAGACGGAAGCATCCCCCGCTGGTCGGGGGCTCTGAACAACCCACCTTCACGCTATGTAAGAGCTTGAAGGAGATGGCGTTGGAGGATCTTCGTGAGACTTTTGTCCTTTTTTGCAATAAGGATCGATACGTATCAAATTTCAAGATTTCCTTAATTTCGGCTGTGAGAAAATTTTAAATTTGGTTCGCAACATTCTTCACACCCACTATCAGCATACCGTTTAACACTGTATATAGTATCCCCCAATAAATATATCCCCAATGATTATGTAGACACTATAAACCCCCTAAATATATATTATACCAAATATAATATGGTTTTTAAATCGACAATATGTTTCAATTTTAAAATGTTACTACTCAACATAGAGGCAAAAATTTTCAAAATCTGACCGGTAACTTTGTAGAATTTATTATAAAGAACAAAGTTACCGGTCAGATTTTGAAAATTTTGCCTCTATGTTGAGTAGTAACATTTTAAAATTGAAACATATTGTCGATTTAAGAGTTCCTGCACCATACCTGATTTCATACACAATACCCACAATTTTTGAATAAGACTTTGGATATTATATACAATGCTAAACGGTACTGTGGATTCCAGCACGACATCATCCGATTAAAGGTTCGTAATATAATAATGAAACCAAAACTATTACCGCAATAATTACCACACTGTGTAAATGATAGTAACTCGAGAGATTATAATACTCAAAGGTTTCCTTTGTGGTCAAAACAAGAAAAAGGTTCGAAAATAGGTATATACAACAGTATTATAATAATGATGGAAAAAATAAATCAGTAGATGGGTCTACATACTTTCTGTGCGCACTACTGATTAGTCGTTGACGGCATGAGGCAGATGTAAGAGAACGTGAAGGAAGATAAAAAGTTAATCAACGTCGCAAACAGTATCCCTCAAATGATAGTTAGCACAATTGTTATTCTATATATCCCAACGCCGCGTCGTAATTTCGTTAATTACCACGGACGAACACCTGTAGCAGTGTGTCACCGCTATTTATAAAGCTTTCGTCAACAGCCAGTGATGGACGCAGGGACACGTCCTCGCTGTGTCTTCCGAGCGCAATTTCTCCTGCGTCCACATCTTTTAACGCCCTTACTTCCTTCTTGATCGCACTTTCAAATCAACCACTTCTCCGTCGACTCTCACCGTATTTATACCAGATTTTATAAGTCATAATTACAAGACCTACTTGGAGTATAAGTTACTGTGTGAATTTATATATTGTTCGGTGATCAATCAAGATCAATCAGATGATATTGATATCGATATTAATTTTCACATGTTTGTACGCGATACAAATAGCGATACTGGTTTACTCCATCGCTATTTTTCTTCACTATAAAATATAAAAACATCAAATCCATTAAAAATAATTAAATTTATATTTTATTCGCAATTTTCTTTTTCGTTTTGGCTCTAATTTCTTGAACCATAACGATAACAATAAATATGAAAGTATTCGTGCAGCCAGCACTTTGTTCAACAACACTCGTTTATCGCCCAAAATCTTTAATTGTTACAACCTGGATCCTTGATGTACCGATGCGTCCAAATAAATTAACTGTTCAACTATGGACAAATTTAACCTCCTCGCATTCTTCGCACTGGATCAGCATCGAATTTAAAGAATTAAATGATGGAAAAGCATCAAAAATAATTGGATGTGATGTTAAAGAAAACTATCGAACATTTAAAGCTGTGGTTTTTACTAACCATATTAATGAAGGATATTATGAATTTACTGTAAGATTCAAAAGAGAGGGAGATAATGAATGGCAATGGGTCAGCAAGAACACAAATCAGAATGGCAAATTATTTGTGACCAATATCACTCAGAAGGTTGAACGGGGAAACAAACTGATAAATTCGATTTTTTGTCAAAAAATGGGAGATCAACATGTCAATTACAATTTGCAAGATAATATTGATTGCTGGTGCGTGTCAAGCGATGCCAAGTTTAATAATGGACAACCAACTAGTGTCAATATTGGAAATTTACAGAATGTGGTTCGATTTATTGCATTACGACGTCTCAAGTATGTACATGTATTATTTGCTCTTATCTGATACTGATATTACCTGTCAAAACCCAAGTGTCAAAAGTTTCAACGGTGTCAAAAGATTTTGATTTGTAACACCCGATCGATCTGATAGGAGGTAACTTGGAAGATAGATTACCGCCGATATATTTGATATTCTGCTTTGTAAACCGTCAAAACCTTCGAACCCGTTGAAACTCGGAACCCATTGATAGTTTCAGATCTAGAAAAGGGTTTTGCCAGACAACTCCATTTAATACACATTTGCGAAAAAAAATTCATACTTAATTTTGTTTCCTTAGTGCTTGGTGGATAGAACCAATAACGGGCACTGGTAAACTAGACATACAAGATATGGACGTTTATTACATACTAATTCAACAATCAACAAGTTATTATGTTGTCCTGATTCCTCTGGCGTCTGACGGATGCACAAGTAGTTTTCGAACCGATAAAGATGGGAACTTGCAATTGTCTACCATAAATGATAGCGGAAGTACTGCCACTGCGAAATTTATTGTTGGTTTTGGACAAGATCCGTATATTGTTTCTCGCGCATGCATGAAACTTATAAAAATTCTTCTTGGAACTCTTGGCAAATCTGAGGAAAACAAGGATAAAAAGGAAGAACAATTTTATTATGATCACCTTGGATATTGTACTTGGAACGCGTGAGTTTCTATAATTGATTTTAATTCATCAATATTAGTTATCTGAAACAAAAAATAATTATGAAATATTAGAGTGATAATATATACTTAACCATAGATTTTATAAGAACGTACGTGGTCAAGACATAATGGATACCTTGAAATCATTAGATAGTGTTGGTGTACATGTAGGTTATGTTATATTAGATGATGGATGGCAACAGGTTAATCAAATTGATCAGCTAAAGAGCTTTGAACCTGATCCTAAAAAGTTTCCCGAAGGATTAAAAGGATTGATAAGCAAAGTTAAAGGAAAATTCCCTTATTTAAAACATTTTGGGGTTTGGTAGGAATTACATTCCCCGCTGGGAAGAAATATTTATTTAATTATTGTTTCTCAATAAATTATTTATTTAATTAATATTCGACTGTTTAACTTTTAGGCATACTCTTTGGGGCTACTGGTATGGAGTTGATCCTTCTTCTGAACTATCATCCATCTACAAAGTAGAACGGGTAAAAAAGAATGATGGTCGACCAACTTGCCTTATTGCAGCACAAGATATTCAAAAATTTTACGATGATTTTTACAATTATTTAAGAGATCAAGGAGTTAGTTTAGTAAAAGTTGATTCACAAGGAAACTTTGATTTGATCTGTTATGGAGAAATTAAACATCGAAAATGGTGGCAAGAATATCAGGTTGCTTTGAAGAAAGGATGCAGAAAGAATTTTGAAAACAGGATAATTTATTGTATGGCTCAAACTTCTAATATTATGCAACAGATGTTATCTGGTCCAGGATCAGAAGATTTGGGTGGTATAAGTAGACCGCTATTCAGGTATATGCAATTTCAAGGATAGGGCCGATTCTCAAATGCAATAATTTTGATTTTACAATTGATGCTATCCATAATGTTGATACGCCATTGCTCACATATCTTTTAATTGTAGAAACAGCGATGATTATTTCCCAGATGATGAAAATTCTCATGTTTGGCATATATATGCGAATACAATGAATAATATCTGGACAACAATGATGTATAGTTTGCCAGATTGGTGTGTGCTAACTTTAAATTACCCAAGTATTCACTCACCACTGGAAATGCATTTACTAAATATATTGTTTGCCTGTTTTTAAGGGACATGTTTCAAACAAACCATAAATTTGGCGAATTTCATGCTGCAGCCAGAGCTATCAGTGGAGGTCCAATGTACATCACAGATCATCCAAATGACCATAATATCGAAGTTCTAGCAAAATGCTTAATCAATATACCAACTTATAATTCAAATATATCAACTCCGGTAATTTCAGCACCAAAACAAACAAAATTATCAACCAAATTACTACAAAAAATTTTAAGAAGCCAGAGTTCTGCTCTACCATCTCTTTCAACTTTATTTCAAGATTCTACCAAAGTTGATAATTTGTTGAAAATATTCAACACCAACAAAAGGATCGGGATAATTGGATTGTGGAATTGTAGAAATCACGTATTAATGGATCAAGTTTGTATCGAGGATGATTATGGTCAAATATTTGGATCCGAAGATCCTGACGCTAAATACGCGATGTACTTTTTCCAAAACAGAAAAGCGTGTTTAGTCAACTTTGACGAAAAAATTCCCATAATTGTGCAGCCTGCAGCTTTTGAAATCGTGACACTTTCTTCGATCGATGTTGCAACTGGACAAAAATCCCCCGAAGGCAAATTCAACATAATGGTCGCATGCTTTGGCTTAATCGACAAATATAACGGATCTAGAGCCGTGCACTCGGCTGAATTTATAAGTGAAAAAGATTACTATTCAAAAATAGGCTTATCCAAAGCAAAAGATCAAAAAAGCAGAGTGATTTATAAGGTTGAATTAATTGGGTACGGAGAGATTGGATTTTATTTGGATGGACCAGTATCTGAGATTAAAGCTTGTCTGGGAATTAGGGTGTTAAATGATGAAAGAGTGAAATATGACAGCGAAAGCAAGTTGCTTATGGTTAGAATGGGGTTGAAAGATATGGAGGAAGATGGGTTTAGAAATGAAATTGATCGAGCAAATGGAGATATTTTAATGGTGAAATTATTTTTAGAACTTGTAATTTGTTAGTTGTCATTTAAAGAACTATTAAACTTATGTTTTTTGGGCACGCAAGACGTTGTTATGAAAAATCAAATACAAAATAATACTCTTCTTTATGCATACAATTAGAGGTTGGAACCGATTGTATTGAACCAATATTTAACAGATTTAACAAACAAAAAACTAACGTTATCATTATTATATCAATATGCATTTATTCGCTTTACGATATAAACAGCATTATCACAATAACATAAATTAAACTCGCACAATTGTGTATCTCTGTCCCGTAGAGTTGGGCGAAGAGAAATGATTCAATCAGTTTTGCTATAATTATACATGTAATCGTTTATTTTTCTTGTTGGATTTTAAAAGACCTCGGGCATTTTACGGTAAATGTTTTAAATGTAACATCTGTTGCCCTTAAATTCCGATTCGTGAGTTACCATTTTACATAGAAAAATTTGTATAGCACTGTGTTAATTTTTTTAATCAAACTAATTGTTTTTCGGCCATGAATAATTCAAAATTCACGGTGCAGTTTCTTCAAATTATTTTTGGCTTTGACGTTAATTATGCTCGCTTAACGTTAATACAACACTACCATAATACTAACTCAAAAATGGCATCTAAAATTTCGAATACTCGTATGCATTCGTTGTCGAGAACTGAATTACTGCGATGAATGTTCAGTTCACAATACTCATGATTGTATGGTGCATAAATCTAAAGTCATCAAACGTTTGTATTTTATAAAATGTATAAACTTCTTTACTAAGAAGTAAATATAAAATTTAATCCGTGAATATAATAGAATAGGCCTTTTCTGAGCATATTCACGGATTAAATTTTGTATTTACTGCTTAGTAAAAAAGTTTATACATTTTATAAAATTACAAACGTTTGATGACTTTAGATTTTATGCACCATAGTAATGTACTCTCTGTCAAGTTATTATCACAAACTAAATTATAAAGCTGAAACGTTTAACGTAAATAAAGATATCGACTGTCTGTCTAATCAAAAAATTTGAATGGATCTTGAATATCTTGTAAAAGGAGGTTTTGGATCAATTATAAAGCAACCTGTTTGTTGGACGGACTATTGAAAAAATCTCCCATGTGGGATCATGAAAAAAATTAAATGATGTGGTGAACGCGAAGTTGTGCTGAAATCATTACACAATTCAAAGCACATTACATACGAGTTTATAAATGAACACCTTATAAAGTGTAAGCATATTCCTTAATCTAATTAACCTTTTCAAAATTAGCTCTAATTATGGAATGAATACTCGATAGTGAAACAATTCACAAAAAGGAATTTGTGAATCGAGACTTTCACCCCAAGAAATATATTAACGTTATGGATCTTAGCGTTAAACTCAAAGGTTGTATCTAATAATTGTAGTAAATGCTGGTATTGTAAACGGGATTACTGCTGCGATGAATGTTCAGTTCATAATAGTAAATGTTATTTATTGTCGAAACAATGAGGACTGTTGGCAATGTGATGATTATATTTATAATGCTGAAGGTTTAACGGAAATAAAGACATCGACCGTCTAATGAATGAATGCATGGAAATAATAATCATTTCAAATGGATCCCTTTTGAAAGACTTACCGATGTTGAATATCTTGCAAAAGAAGGTTTTGGCGCAATTTATAGAACATCGTTTCACTATTGCAAATGGGTGGGATCATGGAGAAAATAAATTGAACTCAAATTTGTGTTGAAATTATTGCACGATTACAGTTCTGGCAGAAAGTAATGACGGCCAGTTTTTTTTATTATATTTCATTCAATTATATAATAAAATTAAAAAAATTATTTTGATAATGCCTTTGAGTAGGGCATTATGCCCCAAAATATCAGTACTTGATGTGATCTCTTCCGTGCCAATGCAAGTTTGAATAAAATTTATTGGTCCAACTTGAACGTTTTTAACTAAAAAAAACTAAAAATCGCAACAATTCGATAAATATTATTCTGAATAAAATGAACGTGTTTGTCTTATGGAGATGAATTTAATAAGATCAAATTATAAAAATTCTGATCACTGGTTATTGAGAAAATAAGTTTTGAAATTTTGTAACCCGCAATCGGGAAAATGACTTGCTCCTATTTGACGTGCTACCCTAGTAGTACATGCATTTTATCTCACGAATTTATCTAATACTGATATCGATATCTAAATTCTCAGATTCTCAGATAACAAATAGATTTAATCAATGCGTGTTGTGACACAAATATTACGTTGACAACATGATCGATTTTTACTCTGAAATTGTCAAACTACATGTAGTTGCCACCTCTCCCTGACTGAAAATGAGCAGGCTTCACTTTACATCTTCATTTCGTAGAAACGGTGACCAAAAAAAAAGGTAACAAACGCGCTGCAATCTTCAGCTCGAATAATCAAAAGAAAGAATATTTGCAAGGCTTATTGGAAGTAACGGGTATGTTCTTTAGGGAATAAGAGTAGAGCATAACAATGTACAAATTATTTTCTATCCATCGTTACTCATCTGTTCCATTTGAGGGAATTTTTGATTGACTAACTTGCATTTTTTTCTTTGATTGCTCTTAATAGAATTCGCGGTTTGTCTAGGATAAGTATATAATTAGGGCTGTGACATATATTACGTAATATAAGTTTACTGTAGAACCTACCCTTCCCCCAGGTAAGGTATTTGAAGCATGTGGCTTTATATATTACATAAGACATAAGACACTGTCAGTACCTCCTCTCCCCTAAGGATATTACGTAATATCTGTCACAGCCCTTATCAGTTTTTACGGTGTTATGCGTTTTCATCAAACGCTCAGACTTATGACTCATTGGTATGTCTTGTCCAATTAGAAGAATTTGTGTAGACGTATTGTCAAAGCTTTCAAGACTGATGAAAGTACTTTTTATTTCAAATTTAAAGAATAAAAAAAGAGGCATGTGCTCACTGTGCATTGGAAGAAATATTTCCCAATAATATTGCCGTCTTTTATCTACTTTAGAATACGCGTACGCTGTAGAGAGCTTGCGAGAGGTTCTCAGCAAATTATTGATGACTACATCAATGGGCGTCAATTCAAGTTGCTATAACTTCCAGAAATTTGTGAAACTACGGTTTACAACCGCCGCTGTTATCCTTTTTTTTCGCGACTTCATACTTAATGATAAAATGCCAGCGCTAGTGTATAACAGGTACCCAGGCATTGGGAAGACCTATTTTGAAGGTTAATGCTAACAGTCCTTAAGAAAGGGGTGCTGATAGACCGAACAGAATACACAGTGTTCATTTTGTGACGATTCAGGAGGAATGTAAATGACAATGACGAGTACATGAAATATGCTGCTCAAGACAAAGTATGGTGCATCATTGACGAAAATAAGCCACGAATCACTCACGTCTATGCATATTATGGTATATTCGCCTCGGAGAGGTTTCAGGATTTTACTAAGGATAATTGCATAAAACTCTACATGCCGAAGACGAGATCGTCGCATCATGTCAGATGTTATCAGCTTAGATTCGGTTAAGGAAATTTTTGGTCTCTGTGGCAGATGGGTCTCTGGAAATCAATTGCTATTCATTTGTAACTCGGGTTTTTTAGTTATCCCATAATAATGTGCACTTTGAAATTGTTCGTTTGCAAACTTTAACGTAATTTGCTTTGTTAAATAGCTGTTACGAGCGAAGTAATATATTTAAAAATGACACTCAAAAGTATTATTGAAACGAGGATTATCGTGACGCGGAATCAACGAGGAAAAAGTAACTAGTTAAAATAATATGAAGAAGAGATAAATTATACTATGTAATATGACGAAGTGTTTCGTATCAAGAAACGAGATCACGTGAGATGAATTTTTCTGATGCCGTAAAGGGTATACAAACAACACATGTGTTAAACATTGCAATTTGGCCAACTCTCCAATTTAGCTGAAAATTGGCATGTAGGTAGTTTTTATAGAGAACATTTTTTATTAATCATATTTGCCTTGAAAGAAATAAATCGTATAGATCTAAATGGGATTGATATTTTTAAAGGATTTTTTTCGCGTAAAACATTTCGTGATGCGGCCACTGTAAATACGGCCAAATAATCTAAAAAATGCATTCACGCATATTGAAACAATATCAAGAACCGCGGTATGGCAGCCTTTTAACAAAAACATACGAAATTTATTATCGTTATATATTAACTACAAAATTGTTCAATTTATAAAAAAATGAGGACATACCGCATCTTGAGTAACATATGGAGTAAGCGTATTATCTGGGAGATCTGAGAGAATGTCAAGTACGAACATTACTCGCATTGGTGTGGGAAGTGTGTAGGCTAAGGATGTGGTGGCGTGTAAGGCCGACCAAATACCTTAAATTGTAATTATTGCATTATGTCAAATTTCTAAACAATGATTCAAATCACGAAATTCACTTACCACTACTCGACATATCAATACGATTTCCGGCTTTGATAATTCCACACAATCCGCAGTTAACATTGTCACAAGGTTTCGCTTCTCCTTTGCTAGTGATATAACGATTAGGATCACAGTAGTGTTTAGTCCCGTGAAATGTTTGCCGTGGAACTGGAATCGTTTTCTTCATCAATTCGTGCCGCTCAACAATGTATTCGGGCATTTCGAGATAAAAGATTGCCCTCACAGTTGCCGCTGGAATATGCGACATGAATTTGGTGTTGATTGTTTGGTAGTCAGCATCTGACGGTGAAAGTAAATTAAGTTTTGTGACGTTGCGTGATGTGGGTTGAATTAGTGTGTTATTATCGTTATTAACTGTGATACTTTGTGTGTCATCGTTAAAGAGATCGAATGTATTTACTTGTTGATTAACGTGAGTTTTTCCAGGCTTAGTTCGTCCAAATGACCATAATTTTTTTAATTTTTTTTTATGAAAGTAACCGATTTTGACCATTTTACTCTATCTATTTGTGGGAAAAATTTTTATTTTTTTATTGTCTCCAAAAGGTATTTATATACATCCTACCAGGGTATTTAAACCATCCTATAATCTGATTAATTACCATTACGCAATTATCGATTATCGTATGATCAAACGATTGAGGAATTTCTCAGAGATTCTAGCGGCTTCTATTTTGTCGTATCATTAGTCATAGAAAGAGCAGTTTCCGAAAGCCGGTAATGATGGAAAACAATAGAAAGAAAATATAAAACCACTTCAAAATATTAAACCACTAAATATTATCATTTCATTTAAAATTTACCGAGCAAAAGGCATAAAACAGCACCAGGGAAATCACCAGACCAGACTAAAAAATGGGAGGGAAAAATACCTCTTGACCTCTGAGTCGAAAAAATTTTCTTTGCTACTTTCTCCTCTGCCCTTCATCAAGATACAGGGGGTGTATCAAGAGATGAGTAAGATGTCCGTAAAACATTCGCAGTTATTAAAATAATACCTACCTTTTTGCTCTACACTTCTCGCTTTTTACGCACTTCTCGTTTTACACACTTGCTCTATTCCACGTGCTCTCTCCTCGCTCTTCTTGCCCAATCAAGGGAGTGGTTCAAGCCTAAGGTTGATTTTTTAGCGTTAGGGTTATGGTTAGAGTGGAGGGCTAGAGTATATGTAAAACTGCCTCCCCGACGTTTTGATTAAAGCATATTTTTCCTTTTTTTACATTCGTGCTTCGGATTTGTTTCGAGTTGATCACAAATTTACGCATTCTTATTGACTTGTTTCTCGAACAGATCACCGGACACATCAGGCTTTAGCCAACTCCCAATAATACAATTGTACAACACATGACAACAAAAACAAATGCAACAAACCCAAGGACAGCACCAAGATGTCTAGCTGATTTAAAATCAGCTGGAATAGATATAGCATTGCTGTTGCAACAGATGGAACGACAGCAACAGCGAGAGCACCGATTGATTCGACGTCTAGATAGATATCACCTACAACAGCAAAGGTGTTTGACATCAGCTTTTTTAATCTCGATTAGTTTATCTTTATGGCTAGAAACATTATTGAAATTGTTACATAGGTGATATGGGATTTTCATCGTGACAACATCCCTGACGAAGAAGATCTTTATACGGCAACATGACCACTCCAAAGAAAGTAAATAGAAAGGGGAATATTGTATAAAAAGAACTTGTAGCGATTCGTTAGATTTTCGTAAAGGTAAAGCGGCTTTCTTCTCTCGTATATTAGTTTAGTCCAAGGAGAGATGACAAGTACTAGATAAACCTAATTGCTTTTTACTCGTCCCGACGACTTCTACTGGTGCGAAGCGACGACGTTAAAAGAATCAATTAATTATTAAGCGGTTGATAAATCACGTGCTGTACAGTCTTCGCGTTTTCGCCAGTGACGAACCCTCCTGTATACTTGGGGGTTGGATGGGACAACAATTAATTTTCACGTAGTGAAGGATCGTTAGTTTCCTGATCATTCTAGAATGTGATATAGAAGGTCGTTACTCCATAACAGAGCAACCACAATCCCGACAATACATAAGCCCAACAAACGAAATCCCGCATGCACAGCATACCGAAAGCACGAAGTCCCGAATGAACAGCATACCGAATGAACGAAATCTCGAATGAATAACATACTGA
>CAJVPL010001023.1:0-17361 GCA_910591945.1 Ambispora gerdemannii | reverse complement strand
CTTTACTTAAGTTTAATCGCCCCTCTCCCAACATCATATGCTTATAGTGATTCTCAGTGAAACCCACTATCCAGAATTGCTATAACAATAATACTTTATTTATTATCACATTGTAACAATTACTATATTATCTTTAGTTCAAATTATACTAGTTTTGATCTAAATAATGTTAATTTTAAGAATTATAAAAAGAAGTGCTTTATATTTTATTTAATTTATAACTAAAATTAGTATAGGATATTTTATTAAGATAATATTTTATCAAGAAAGTACTAATTGCTAAAAAAAATACAGTATATAAATAAAATAACTAAATTAAAACACATTTATATTATAATAAAGATAATAATAAAGAAAAAATTTTATATCTAATATATCTAAATAATCTCTTGTCAGAATAACAAATTAAAATATTCAAACTAATAAATTTACAAGTACAAAAATTTGAATTAAGCCAATTCTTTACAAAAGAAATAGCTTTAACATATTTTTTACTATTAAAAACTATCAATTTTTCTGAATGTACAAGGAACTTTAAAATAAAATTCAAATTTATCTTATTATTCAATATAATATCTTTTGTAAATATATATAATCAAATTATTATCTTTATTAACTTCTTGATATATGATAGGACTTTTAACAGGTCAACTTTTGAGTTTCTCAAGCTTAAATTTTATATATAATTTAATAATATGAGTTTAAATTCTATTAATTAAATTATATATATGTGAATCATATACGAGCTAATGAGCCAAGCTTTTTAAAGATCTAATGTATAATATCAGTTGGAACATATTGAAAATTATAGATTTTAGAAACTAAATTCTTAGTTTTATCAATATGTTTCTTTTTTATTCATGTTTCTCAAGATAATAAAGCTTAAACTATGAATAAAGAGCTGAAAAAGCAAATTAATTAATACAAAAATATATTTATTATCAGCAATTTAGTATATTTTACCTATTGTAACTATATAGACTAAAGAATTTGTTTTAATATAATAAGTTTCAAGCTTTTCTATTGTTTTCTAAATATTTTTCTTGATATTATTACTTGCAATTTTTTTAAAGTTTTCAAGTCTATCTATTAAACAATTATAAATGGGAATTGATAAAGCAAGTATAGAATAATGATCTAATAACACATGTTTTATAGCACAAAAAATCTTTAATATAATATAATTTAAATATTATTAATATGATTAATACTAACTTGCAAAAGCTTTTGTATTTTCTTGATCTGTTCTCATTCACTTTCTTTAATTTTTATCTGTGACTGTCATAACTATTAAGTATAATAAATTAAAATATAAATAAAATAATTTAAAAAGAAAGCAGAAAAGTTTACAAATCTCACGAAGCTTTATTGCACATTCTAATATAAGAAACGTAGAGTTCCAGCATGTTTTTACATCAAGAATAACTTCTTTTTCTTTTACTTTTACAGCTTCAGATTGTTATACAAGCTTTTCACGATGTTGAGATGAACTATGGATCTTGACGATTAGTTTTCGAAGCAATTCCTTTTTTTTTCTTACCTTTGATAGAATTGTATAACAATTTCTGTTAAAATTGACACAAATATAAATATCTATCTTAAGCACTGACCAGAAATCTTATCTAAGAGAAAGAGAAATTTTGGTTCTTATTAAAACTATATTATCTAATATTTGTGTTCATCTTTAATAAATACAGAATGTTGGCGAATTCGAATGTCCATTAAAATGATAACACAAAGTTCCAGTTTCATTTTGCGATTAAATATGCATGATAAACTTTGTGTAATTAAAAGCGCAAGAATATATCTTGTCTTGGAGGAAAGGTTTGTGCAGCAAAATACATAGAGAATAAGTTAACTTGTTTATCGTATAGGGCGGTTTAAAAACCAATTTTTTTACTAAATAATTTTCTTTTAAAAAATATTCTGCATGAAAACATTAAAACCGAATATTTGTTGTATCGGTGAGAATTTCTAAAAAACGGTATATTAAAAGTGGCTTTTTGCTTGAAAATACGTGAAAAATCTTTTTTTTAGAAATAATTAATGTGTGATGCAAAGAAAATTTAGTATACTTTCAAAGTTTTTAGTATAATAAATTTTCATTATTTTAGAATGCGGCAGTCTGTTCACAATAGGGTAAGTGAATTTTAATTGGATTAATATTGGACCATTGTTTAAATTTCGATTATTGTGGAACTGGTTACGGTCTTCTTCACTTCCCGTAAGCTCGAACGGCCAATGTGGTCCTGCACAAGGAACTCGATGTCATTCAAATCAATGCTGTTCTCAGTACAATTACTGTGAAACTTCTTCGGGTATTATTAACTTTCAAAAGTATGCTATTGTCGCATCGTGATTGGCGTAATCGACGATTTTCTTGCAACAATGGATTGGGGGAGAGGGAATAGGCTGAGTGATATTCGTTGATTTCAATTCCTGTGCCGATATCTACGGATATCGTTCAGTATGACGGTAGAGAGGGGTTTGAGACGGGAATTTGGATGGTTCGGGTTTTTAGGTGAGATGGTTTCTTCCTATTAACTTCAATCGTTGTAGCCTTAAACTATTCAACACAAAGCGCTTTCAATCAATATGCCGTTTTATCAATAACAATGCCTTTCTGGATCAAATGACTAACCAATTACAACAGTTTTACCAGTCTAATTTACTTGAAGAAAAATTGTACGAAATTTAATTCTGAATTTTTATTAATATCTTTGTTTACATCGTGAAATATTGTTCCAAAATTATCGCATAATGCACTCCATTGTTTAAGAGAATTTAAAATCAAATATCACATAGAATAACGAAATCGGACCATCCCAGAGCATACAGTGGCTCACACATGTAACGAAACACGACAATTAACTTTCTAGAATTTTTATTTTATGAATATTAATTTGAATAAAATAAAAGTGTGCATTTGAAACCTTGAAACCACTAGTATTTTTTAAAGTGATTTGAATCAAAATTTACTAATTGTAAATTTTGATTCAAATCACTTTAAAAAATACTAGTGGTTTCAAGGTTTCAAATGCACACTTTTATTTTGTTCAAATTAATAAGGATGCGCAAATTTTTGATCACCCCGATAAAACAAATCCGACACACATAATTCGCGCATTCTTATTGGTTTGTTATCATGTGATCGCAAACCGAGCACAGATTATAATTATACCAAACCAGACAGATTTTACCAAAATTGGGATCGGTTAAAGCGTAGTCCATCCGATAATCTGTCCGAAAAACAAACCAATGAGAATGCGTAAATTTTTAATCAACCCGACAAAACCAATTCGAAGCAAAGACAAAAAATGAAAAAATACGGAAAACAAATGCTTAAACTTGTCTTGAAAGACGATTTTATAACTTTATTTTCTAATTCTAACCTTATCAGTTGTACGCGGAAAATTTAGAGGAACCGAGTCACATGTCCACCAGGTTTTAGCCAACTCCCAAAATTATGTTTAAACCAAATTTAACTAAGAATTCAAATTTATTGATTATGGAATTCGATGACTTAACATGATACAATTCATCTATATGAAATTTTTAATTATGGAAATAAATTTATTCCAGATTTAGTCATATCAATTAATTCATTAATTATACAAACATACTCATTACATATTTAATATCCCCAATTATCATTATATGCACTTTGATAAACTTTACCACCTTTTCCACCAACACCTACACCAGCTCCACCTACACCAACACTACCAACAACAGCACCATTACCATTGGTGATACCACCTCCACCGACACCCACACCATCACCGCCATCAGCACTGGCATATTGACTATTGTATTGATCAACGTAGTTAGAAGGATAATAATATCCATACCAGGGCATGGGCATTGGCATTGGCATTGCGTCAGAAGATGTGATAAGACAGATAGCCAAGAACAGAGCAAGTCCAACGATTTTGTTAAAGGTAGTCATGATTATTTTTTATTCGGGTTTCTTTGGTGATTTTCGAATTGTTGTTATTTCGAAAGGTGAAGCATAAAAGTTAAGAGAGCGAACGTTTATTTTATAAGAAGTTTGTGTCAAGTACAATTATTTTTATTACACACAGTTCTCATTGTACACAGCCCACTTGCACACAGCCCACTTGCACAGCCCACTTGCACACAGCCCACTTGCACAGCCCACTTGCACAGCCCACTTGCACAGCCCACTTGCATAGCCCACTTATTGTATCGCCGAGTTGATCAAAAATTTACGCATTCTTATTGGTTGCAGATCACCAAATGCGCATAACCAAAATGGATTGGACACATGATATAAATCAACACGTGATATTAAAAGGTAATTTTAAGATTAAGGTTAGGGTTGAGAAGGAGATCAAGGTTATATTTAAATTGCCTTCCTGACATTTTTAATTAGTGCTCCAAGAAAGATTTAAGCACTTCTTTTCCATATTTTTTCAAGTTGATTAAAAATTTACGATCCTCATTGGTTTGTTTTTCGGACAGATTATCAGATGGACTACGCTTTAACCGATCCCCTTTTTGAGAATGCTTTAAAGCAACTCCCCCAGCGAACCATCAAAAAATTAGGACACGTGATATTTATCCAATAAAATGATGCTCATTTACCGACCATCCTTAAACTTATTCACCAATCAAATCGCAAGATCAATGTATAACGCAAAATACGTAGATTCTATTTCTATTAATATTCTAGTCACGGCAAAAAGAGTCGGTCACGTGATGATACATTAAAATATACGATTAATATTAGATATCAAGTCTCAGGGTTTGAGCTGAGATCAAGGTTATATATAAAATTGTCTTCTCGACATTTTTTGATAGTGTGCCAACTAGATTTAGATATCTTTTTTGTATTTTTCGCATTTTTTGTCTTATTTTCTGTGTCGGGCTTGTTTTGCCGGATTGATCAAAAATTTGCTACATTCCTATTGGTTGCGCAGAATTTTTGCACATTCTTATTAGTCGGATCTGCTCACCATCACGTGATCAACATTTTGTTTGCCGTGGTTAGGATACTATATTAAAGAAACGTTAAAGCTTGGTCTATCACGTGATATAATTAAAGTTTGATTTTAAGCTTAGGGTTAGAGTTGTGATCAAGATTATATATAAAATTGCCGAAATTTTTTATTAGTATACCAAATAGATTTAAGCATCTGTTTTTCATGTTTTTGCCCGCGCTTCGGATTTGTTTTGCCGAGTAGATCAAAAATTTACGCATCCTTATTGGTTTGTGTTTCGGACTGATGATCGGATGGACTAGGTTTTAGACATGCCCGATATTTAGTATTTTCATTATCTTTCATATTGCCATTCTTAGTATTTTCATTGTCATCATTCATATTGCCATTCTTAGTATTTTCATTGTCGTCTTTTGTATTGCCATTCTTAGTATTTTCATTGTCGTCTTTCATGTTGCCATTTTTAGTTGCTAATTGCTTAATATCGTTTTTTGAGCTGTGTGCAATAGAAACGGTGTAATAATATAATTTACACCATTTTTATTGTACTTGACACAAACTTTTCTTATAAAATAAACATTCGCTCTCTTAACTTTTATGCTTCACCTTTCGAAATAACAACAATTCGAAAATCACCAAAGAAACCCGAATAAAAAATAATCATGACTACCTTTAACAAAATCGTTGGACTTGCTCTGTTCTTGGCTATCTGTCTTATCACATCTTCTGACGCAATGCCAATGCCAATGCCCATGCCCTGGTATGGATATTATTATCCTTCTAACTACGTTGATCAATACAATAGTCAATATGCCAGTGCTGATGGCGGTGATGGTGTGGGTGTCGGTGGAGGTGGTATCACCAATGGTAATGGTGCTGTTGTTGGTAGTGTTGGTGTAGGTGGAGCTGGTGTAGGTGTTGGTGGAAAGGGTGGTAAAGTTTATCAAAGTGCAGATAATTATAATTGGGGATATTAAATATGTAATGAGTATGTTTGTATAATAAATTAATAAATAAATCCAATTAATTTGGTGATAATGTGATAATTTCAGCCTAGTCAGTTAATTTGAAAAAATCTATTCAGGAATCCACCAAAAAGTTGGATCATCGTTTTTTTTGTAAAAGCTTGTATCTCAATTTAAATTATGAAATTATCTTTTGTGTTCTAATTTTTCGCATAGCAGCAAAATTCGCAAGATCAAAGTGTAACGCAAAAATTGAAAACGCGCTTAATTTTGAAAAATTAGGTTGTATGAAACAATTATTTGTGTTTAACAAAAATGTTTCTTGCGAAATTTTATTATATATTATGTTCACGTTTGTTATTGAATAATCTTAACTTAAATTTAACCCTAATCTTAATCGAAACGCTTTAATACTATGCATTATAATTAAGGGGATGTCGAATGGTTTTTGAAGCACGTGATTGACACTTTTGCCAAGTTCTGATTGGATACAAGTAATTTCAATTGCTGGTTGGTTGACTGTACACCGGGTTTTCTAGATTAACTAATAAAAAGCATGAGTTTTTTGATCAAACCGGAAAAACAAATTAGATACAAGAAATTTAAAAATGCGAATAATGTGAAATATACGGAAAACAAATGCTTAAATCTGGCTTGAAGTACTAATCAAAAATGTCCCCGGGGAGGGGGGGGGAAGGAAAATTTTACATACAGCCCTAACTCCAACACTAAAATTAATCTTTAATATCCTCAACCAATCAGAACTTGGGATGGAAAATAGTAATTCATTAGAAACTGTCTAGCAGATGTCCGGTATTGTTAAAGGTTAGGGTTAGAGCTGGAGTCAAGACTATATGTAAAATTGTCTTTCTGACATTTTTTTAGTGTATTTTTATACTCATGTTTGCCGGGCTGATCAAAGTTTGACTGTATTTTTATTGGTTGGTGCCACCAGTAGCACGTGATCCGAACGTGGCTAGGGTACTATGTTTTGTTGGGCTGATCATTAATTCGATTCGGATTGCAACCATGTGACCGAATCGAATAGTAATAAAAATACTGTATAGCGTTGGCTCACCAATTGAATTAAAAGTACTAGTACAGTTCTTGTTGACAGCAAAAATAAACTGACCAATTAAAGATTTTATTTGATTGTTGTTGATATTGTTAAAATTGATTTTTCAAGAGCACTTACATCCAAAGACCCTCATTTCATCAAATATTCACCAAAGAACTCACTAGATCCGGTCGCGACGAAATCAACACGGAGGAACTGGACACCGGGAACTCTTACTAACCCTAACCAACACTGGCGGTCCCAGAAAAATAAGTCAACTTTGGGTGCTTATATTTCTCCCAATACCCAACCAATTTTTGTGGTCCGAATACAAAGAATGTTCGTCTTGATTAGGCGAATCAAACGAATTCGAGTTCGCAAAATTCTGAAGATCGGCGAGATATCGTTGCCTCACGATCCGTCCGTTGATCTAAACAAAAATATTCACCAGAAATGTGGGTAATACAAACCGGTGCGAGACCAAACCGGAAATTTGCGACGGCACCAACGAAATGAAAAAACTAGACACCCAACAATGAAAGAACGCCAAATACTCACACAGGAAATTTGGTACGAAACAAAACTGGAAACCGGTCGCGTAAGCTGTTAGTTGTTATGAGTGAGTTTGGCCGCCATTTCGTTTCGCTGGTGTTGCGAATTTCTCCAGGTTGCGATCAGATTCCAATTTTATTTCATGGCGGTGGTGTGAGTATTTGGCACTTCCTTTCGTTGGTGCGAGTCCCAGCCAGAATTTTGCTGGGCCAAACCTCAAAACAAGATAGCGATGGTGTTATGCAGAATTCAGCCAATCATTGAATGTGTTACAGATATAGGTCATGTGCATTGCTGGTCGATCATATAACGCGCGTGTTAAAACGCGAAATTAAAGATCAGTTGCGTAATTGGTCGATCAACATGAATCTTTCTCGCTATTATTCTTTTTTGTCTAAATAGCAACATGTCCACAGCTACAGAAGAAAATTCGAGTGAATTACAAGCAGTAATCGAAAAGTTTTTTAAGAATAACGTCACTTGGTCGCTACTTAAGTTCCTTCAATACAGAAAAGGGGTCGACGATTTTACATACGATAAAACAAAGGAGCATAGGTTGTACAAGAGAGCTTTGACCGTGCTTGCCAATGATCAAGCTCGAACATATCTTCTTAGGTTTGAAGTTAAGTATATATATGTTATTGTAGATTGAGATGGGTTCAAGGGCTAGAATATGTTCCGGTCCCGAGACAATTACGTGACATATTGACAACCCCCGAGTAGCCAGCCACCATAGCTGGTGAGAGTGAACTACGTCTTCCCTCGGGCGTCCTTGAATAGACTACGTGTTATTTCCATAACGCAACTGGATGGCTACGTCCCAACCGGTTGTCAGGCTACGTCCCGTGTTATGGTCCATCTTAATCTTGGTTTTTTTTTTTGGTTAATGGGTTATAGGATAGTTCAAAAAAGTTATTTAATCTTATACTAATGTCAGTTTTCTTTTTAACAAAAAGGATGATAAATCTTCCGAAAATGTTTTCAATTTCTGGACAAGGATCGAGGAAAAATGCTACGAAGATAAAATCAATATCGCACGGGTAAGTTAATGTACTGTGACATGGTGCGTTTGTCAGTTTGATCCTAATGATTAACATGACTCCTTTGTAAGACTGATGGTGTCTTGCACATCTTCAAAGCAACAAACCAGAGCCAACAACTCGTCACAAATATCCAACATCAAGACCTCCTCGGTTTGTACCAATCCCGTGATGAACAGGTAATTGACATGTGTTTTCTTTATTTTACTGCTCAAACTTTTATGATTTATTCGGTATATCACCTAAGTCCAATAAGACATTCATCGAAAGAAGATAATCCATTCATTGAGGCGGAAGATATCATAATTGACGATGTTCCATGCGAATTTCTTTCAAAAATGGAGACCCGGCAAATGATTTATACGTGGGAGAGACTAATGTGTCTCTACTTTTTCGGAATTATCGGAATCAGTCGTTAAATATCGCAAGGAATAAGGGTTTATTCGTAGAATCCAATGTACAAGAAATATTATCGTTATCTTCAATTTTATTACTCACCCCAGATTCCTATTCCAATACAATGATTGATCACTTTGGATTGCCCCTGCTTGATGAAATTCATCAAAAATTTACACCAGAACAACAAATATTAGATTCGAATTCTGAAGCAACATTCAGAAAAGCAGTTAAAATGGCAATGAATGGGTCGCGTGATGTGGAAAACTCTCAAGCGAGCAATCTTTGAGAGAGAATTTGGGTTTCGTTATCTTGGACTGCTTGAGAACGTTACCTACCTCAAAAATAAGAAACGAACACAGTGAAATAACACATTACACCAATTTTCTTGGTCGTATTATGAAAGGACAATTTGATAATCCCGATAAGCACGTTGTCCAATGGCCTAATACAGCTTTAAATGAAAGCAAGGCAAGAAAATTTGAAGGTCAAGCTAAGCAACCAGATTTTACAGTTTCTATTGTCTCTCAATTACAGACCAGTGCCACCATATTTGTAGGTGAAGTTAGTCCACCATCCAAAAAAGGTGATATATATAAAAATTGTAATGATCTTATTCGCCTGGGCGTGTTTATGAAGGACATCCTAGATTCATCTATTGACAAAGGTGCGGATATAAAAGTGCTAGGCTTTCAATGCATTGGTAAGGAAAATTAATATAATGTTATAAGAATTTTAGATCTATTAGATTTGATAACTTTATACTTTAGAATATCTGAATTCATTTTTTTGTGCAGATTGGATTATTAGATGAGTTATATAAATTCGTCATATTTTGCGAGGATTATAGGGATAAGAATATATGAAATACGTAAATTGGAATATATCGGGCATATAGATCAATTTTAAAATAAATTGTACTGATGAATAGTTATATAATTTTAAAAGGAATAGATGTCGATAATAAATCATTTTGAATATGAATAATCTAGCTTTGACTAGTTAAGTTTCGTAGAAATATATGTATTTTATGAATATATCCACAATTTAGAACTTGTGTAACTTAGTACCTTATTATGTAATAAAGAAATTGATCAGCCTATCATGTGATATGTGTCATAGAAGGAATTCGAATGTAATAGAATCTGCATGCATCATCTGCGATTTATTTTTTGTTGCATTTCTTGCGATTTTTAAGGTATTCTTGGCAAAATCACGCGTGCGTTACAAATTGTAACGCCGAACATTTTCTTTTCCCCTTAATCAAGTTACGCGAATTTATAAAACGATGGCTGGATTTTTCGCTGAAACACCTCTAGAAATTTGGTCTCTCGATGGCTTGAGCGTGTGGTGTGCCCTTAATGTTACATGCGATAAGAAAAAACTTTTAGACCGCATGAAAAAGGCGATTCAGGATATACGTGATGCTCCCTTCTCAGATGTTGCCAAAATGAGGGCCGATTGTATGTACACAGAGCTAGAGGCAAGTGCACTGGTTTCCATTTGATAATGAACTATTAGCACATTACGGGACTGTTGGTCGTCTGGGTGTTGAACTGTTGGTTCGCTATGGTTCATAAGTGTCTATTTTTCTGTAGCACATTACGGGACTGTTGGTCGTCTGGGTGTTGAACTGTTGGTTCGCTACAGTTTTTATGTGCGAATTAATAGTAACTCGTATTGTAATGAATAAATTAAAGTTTGATTTACTGTGGAATTTTGTAGTCCTGGAAACTTGCTAAAAATAAGAGCGATTATTTTAAATCTTTGCAAGAGCTGAGGAAAATAAAGGACGAGGAAACCATTCGACTAACGCAGATAAAAAGTCACGAAACTATACAGCTTGCGGAGATAAAGGTATCTTTTATTAATAATTTATTTTTTTTTGAAATTTACTAATCCTTATTTGTGATGCAGTCAAAAAATTTGCAAGAACATACTTCTACAGTAGTGGATTTCCATAGGAACATCGCCATTGACCTCACTACTATTAACAATCGCAAAAGGAAAGAAATCCCAGCATATGAAGATGAGGAGCTGACACCACCTGAGGTCTAATATATTTTTAATAATTATTATTTTGTGATTTTGCCGGAATTAACTATAATTTTAGTCTTTAGGATGACAATAAAGTCTCAAAAATAACAAAAATTGATCACCATTTTGTACATGCTGTTACGCCATCTCCACTTGACAAAAATGAACATGATACAGATTTTGAGGCGGAACAGGATGTGGATAACATATATTGCCAGGAGCTGTCATTAGTTGAGGTCCGGAATTTCTACCTTTTTATATTTCATTATTGTCTGTTATCTAATAAATCTTTATCTGCGTTTTAGACTTCGTTAAATTTGGCTATCGGAAGACTTGCTGAAATTAAAAGTGGTATTGGGAGATATCGGATTATATTTTTACCGGAGGATAATGTTCATAATCCAATTAAACGCTTATTCAATGATGAAGAGTGGTCAATAATGGAATCGAATTGGGAAAAGGTTGGACCTTTTTTACTTATTTTTGGTTGGCTTTATTTTTACTTTAACGAGGATATTATTTTTAGGTTGAAAAAAGGATCGCGGACTCGCTTCCCCAGATTGATGAAAACGTAAAATTACTTTTAGAGAAGTACAGCAAATGTATAAGAGATGCCACCATCAAATGTTATGTTGACTTAAATAAAGTCGAAAGTATCATTTGTAAAAGCCCGTTTGAAGATCAGCATTTGTATCTGTTCGAAAGAGACTATCATCTTCGATGGGTACAATCAGTATACAATGCTTTGTAAGAAACTTTAACCATATTCTATAATTTTTCATTTAACTAATTTTACTAATATATATAATTGGTAGCATATTGTGCCTTCAGACACCATTCAACCCTCTAGGTGATCCGGATACATCTGAATATGCGTATAGAAGTCGAGTTATAAATTATATTTGGGAAGGACTTTTCTTTGATGTAAATGCCATAGCCATAATGAAGACGTAAGTAAATTTCATATTATGTTGACTTTCTAAGAAGGTTTTATTTTCAGTGTATTTATCTCCAATTAGTGGTGAAGTCGAAAATGTGGACCGAAAAAAAACAACTGGACCTATCAAGAAATTTGAATCAGCGTAAATCAAGTCTTGGAACTTGGTATCACGATGCCGTTCTAGTTATGAAGGTTGGAAGCAAGTTGGTTCAAATAGTATTTGGAGAGGTAATCGGAAATGCTTTCAAACGTGATGACAAGAAATATAATGATGATAAAGAAAAAATGCTTAAAGGTAAAAGAATGAGCTCAATATAACTTTATTTTTGTTAAAATCACTAATATTATTATTTTTACCTATAGCTATGCAATTGGCTCTTTTTAACCTTCGAAAATCATTACCTGAAAAGGCCCTAGGTCTCGAAGATTTGGAAACTTTTGGATTACTCGTATATAGTATGTAATGATATATTTTTTCTATATAATGTTTACTAATCCCAGATATACTTTAATAATTTAGGAAAAGAATTTCTTTTATATTCGATGCATTGGGTGGACGGGATATATCTCGTTGATCAATTTAATGGATTTACGATTCCCGATACATCACTGGATCTGGAGAATCTATCCAATATAATTCAAATAATGATTAAATTTAAGGTGATAAGTCCTACTATTGGTTCGGTTATTACTTTAAAGTAGTCTTAACGCACTTCTTATTATATCATTAGGACCGTATCATGAAATTGCAGGCCCATATGGAATTTTTATATAAATCGAGCAAAAATTTTAAACGTGGTGGGTCTCAACGTACAAATGATTCTATTGTCTACGCGTCGCCACTAGAGGCTACTGAGAATGATTCACGTAATAAAAAAAATGTAATATAATAGCATAGATAGTATTTATAACATATAATAGTATAAAAACAATAGATAGATGCGATTCTTTTCGATTTCATTACAATCAATGAAGAGAAGGCGCGTTAACGCGTTTTTACGAACCAATATTTTTTTATATGAATAAGCTTTTGAATAATTAATATTTTATGTAAAACAATGGCAAGCACGAATTTCCCAATCGATTCGTTGAAAGAGTTAAATCTTAAGCTCGTTCTTCAGATTGATGAACTTAGAAAAGAGAATGCTGAAGTTAAGGTCGAGAACACAAGATTAAAACGAGCTATAGAAGAAAATGTTACACTTAAGATCAGGTTCGAAGAACTAGAAAATAAAAACAAAACAGATACCACCAAGCTCACTGCTGAGAATGCTAAGCTTAAAGACAGGATCACGAAATTGGAACAGAAGCAGGTCCAAGTCATTACTAATGAACAAGAGAAACTTTTTACAAAAGATATTTTGCAGTCTCCAATTTATTCAAAATTGTTATTAAATATCCAGATCCAAGTACAAAGTATTATTTCTTCTGAAATAAAAGATGAATCTAAAGGACTATTATTCATTCTGTTATTTATTGAAAGCCATTGTGAAGAGAAGAAAAACATCACTCCTGATTCTTTACCTGAATTAGAACATAGCTTGATGAAATCTGAATCTTTAACAAAGTCTGAAACAACCATAATCTTTTTATCACAAGACATTATCAATAATGATTCAGCTGAGATTCTTGAATTTGTAGAAATGATATATAAAAAAAAGATTAATAATAAAATAAAAGAAACTTCAAAGTCAAGAATCAATACTGTTATCATTTTATATGTTTTTAAGTCTTGTCACAGAGAAATATATAAAAGAACACGTATTGATATATCAAGTGTGAGAGTTTATAATATATAGCTTCAAGTATAAGAGAGAATATGAATATCTAAAGATAGATAACATATGTTCATTTTGTTGGTCAACTAAAATGAGACCAGAAATATTTAAAGGTAATTGTGTTTTTTCAAAAGTTGATTTATAAACAAGTTGAATATAATTTCTTTTTATTAATTCAATTATACACTATTGATTTTGCTAATGTAGATGAGAGATCAATTACAAATATTATAAGAGATCTTTACAATAGTGATAAAAGATTATAAATCAAATAATAATAATAATTTCATAATTAAGATGGGAGATTATATAAAAAGTTATTTAAAAAAATATTAAAAAGATAAATTAAAAGCTACTTCTTTTCAAAACTTCAAATTTCAAACTTGTTTAACTTTTAGCTAAAATACATGTTGTATTTGATAATTATGAAATGATTATTTAGAATAATTATTCAAAATATTTGAAATAATCAATTGGAATAATCATTTGCAATGATTATTTGAAGTGCTTGAGATATAATCAAACCTCTTTATAGTTATACTCATTTATAGTCACATCTCTCTATAGTCACTCTATTTTGCTTTTCTATTTACATATAAACATAATAAAAAAATTTCTCTATAGTCACATCCTCTTTATAATTACCAAAGTTTGCTTTCCTAAGAATAGTAATTATAAAGGAATTTAATTGTAATTAGTTGGAATGATTGCTTGAAATGATCATTTGGAATAATTATTCAGAGTGATTATTTAAAGTGATTATATGAAATAATTATATGCAATAATCATTTGTGATTATAAAAAATATCTAATTATAACAGAACTCTCATTGTTAAATATTTTACTTTATAAAATAAAGTAAAAATAAAAAATTAAAATAAAAATAAAAAATAATAAATTAAACTAAAATGTTATTTAAATTTATTTTTTCTAAGTTCATTATTATTTGTTAAAATATTTCAATAATTTATTCTTTGAACTTATTGCTATTTCATTTTTTTAGTTTTCTAATTGAATTCAGTTTAAAATATTCATCAATCTTCTTATAGTTTAATGCTTCAAAGAAATTTTTGAAATAGTCATAAATTCTTAGAACTGCTAATACTTTTGCAATAGTATTATATAAAAAGATATTCTTAAAGTGATTTCAATAAATTTTTTTACTTTAAATAGGTCAACATATAATAACAATGAAGATTTGTCAGAATAAAAATGATTGCTGAAATTATTTTTAAAAAACTGAAATATTTAGCTTTAAAATCGAATTGACGAATTAAAACCAAATTGCCAAATTAAAATTGAATTGCCAAATTAAAGCTGAATTGACCAAATTGACAAATTAAAACTGAATTGATCGAATTGATGAATTAAAACTGAATTGCTGAATTAAAACTGAATTGACCAAATTGATGAATTAAAACTGAATTGTCGAATTAAAACCAAATTGATCAAATTGACGAATTAAACTGAATTGCTGAATTAAAATCAAATTGACTGAATTGCTAAATTAAAATTGAATTAACTGAATTGCTGAATTAAAACTGAATTACTGAATTAAAACTGAATTGCTGAATTAAAACTAAATTAACCAAATTGCCAAATTAAAATCAAATTGATTGAATTGATGAATTAAAACCAAATTGCTAAATTAAAACTGAATTGACTGAATTGATGAATTAAAACCAAATTGATCAAATTGACAAATTAAAACTGAATTGATAAATTAAAATCAAATTGACAAATTAAAATCAAATTAAAACTAAATTGACAAATTAAAACTAAACTGAATTAACTGAATTGATGAATAAAAATCAAATTGCCAAATTAAAATCAAATTGATCAAATTGACAAATTAAAATCAAATTAACAAATTAAAATCAAATTGCTAAATTAAAATCAAATTGATCATATTGATGAATTAAAACTAAATTACTAAATTAAAATTAAATTGCTAAATTAAAACTAAATTAATTAAATTAAAATTAAAATCAAACTGTTAAATTATTAAATTAAAATCAAACTATTAAATTAAAATTAATACTTTAAATATTAATACTAATATATTAATTTAAATATTAATGTTAATATATCAATTTATATTAAAATAAATTTATATAACAATTATATAATGATTAGATACTAATCACAGTTAATATCTTATTAATCTCTATATGCAATTAAAAGTAATTAGATAATGATTTAATATAATTAATGTATGATTAATATGTGATCAATATATAATTAATGATTAATTAATATATAATCGATAAATAATACTAATTGAAATTTTAAGTTAAATTATTTAATTAAAACTTTATTAAATATATATAAAAAATTAATTATATAAAAATATATATATAAAAATTTAATAACATTTTCTACGATTATATCTTAATTGTATAAATTCTCCAAATTCTTCTTTTTCTAATTTATTTTCATTTTTATCATCTTTTTTTAATAATATTAATAAAGTAGCTGTAGTATAAGAATTATTAGCAATTTGATTTTGTTAATATTTAACATAATTTGAATCTTTAGTTCCTTTTTTTCATTTTTTAATAGTTATTACTGTTCATTTTGCCAAATTTTGAGATCAGCAAGCTTGATATTCATGAGAAAAAATAACTATAATATTATATTCATCTTTTTTTGTCCAGTATCAAAGAGTATTTGCTGTTATTTTAATCTTAATACTCTATTTGGATAAGAAAAAATTACCTCCTTCAAAATTATCTTCTTCAATTATTGATGAATTATTATTATTTTTTATTTCTCTTTTGATAATACAAGTAAATGCAAAATTCAAAATATTATGATCAATATGATTATATTTTACATAGTTAATTATAATATAGGTCTGGCAAAGTCCAAGAGAAAAAGATAACTGAATTTCTTTGTTCATATATGAAATAGTAAAGTCTTTATTTGTTGCTCTATAATTATAATTATTAAGTTAAGAATAATTATATTCTTCAAAAATTTCTTCAATATTATTAATAACTTTGGTAGAAAATAAGTTCATAATATAATTAAAAAGAAGTATATTAGCAGCAACTACTTTAGTTTTATGTCTATATTATAAATCACTTCTATGATATTGTTCTTTTAAATTCAAGACATGAGTAAAGATTCCATATTATTGTATAATAAGATAACCAGCAGCAGCTAAATGATCTTGTTTGAGAGATTCATTTTCTTAATAATATTATGACTGAAAATTTCTATAATTTTCATAATTTTTATAATTTACATAATCTACATAATTTTCATAATTTTTATAACTTCTATAACTTTCATAATTTTGATAATTATTACAATTACTGTAATTATCATCATTTTAGTGTTCCTATGAACTGAACTGAACTGGACTTTGCCTGAGTTCGAGTTCAGTTCGAAATTCGAACCAAACTCAAACCAGACTTTGGCTTGAGTTCAAGAAAGATTCGAAGTTCGAACCGAACTCGAACTGAACCGTTATACGAGTTCGAGTCTGGTTCGAGTTTGATTAAAAATCAGTATATAGTATCATATACTGATTTGTAGCTCTAAATATATGCTACAACTTTACTTATAAGTATAATTTATGGTATTTAGTAAGAATTTAAAGTTTACATAGTGATAACTAAAGTGTT